>CM038147.1:113331852-113615678 GCA_021437245.1 Aegilops speltoides
GGCGTTCTCGTCGAGATCCTGTCGCGGGTGCCCTACTGTTGGGGAACGTAGTAATTTCAAAAAAATTCCTACGCACACGCAAGATCATGGTGATGCATAGCAACGAGAGGGGAGAGTGTTGTCTACGTACCCTCGTAGACCAAAGCGG
The DNA here is from genome assembly GCA_021437245.1 of Aegilops speltoides. Classification (NCBI taxonomy): domain Eukaryota; kingdom Viridiplantae; phylum Streptophyta; class Magnoliopsida; order Poales; family Poaceae; genus Aegilops; species Aegilops speltoides. The sequence continues at coordinate 113,332,001 of CM038147.1, forward strand.
AAGCGATCACAATGTAGAGGAAGTAGTCGTACGTTCTCCTCGCGATCCAACCGATCCCAGCGCCGTTACTCCGGCGCCTCCGAGTTCTTGACACACGTACAGCTCGGTGACACTCCTCGGGCTCCGATCCAGCAAAGCTCCGGGGAGAGAGTTCCGTCAGCACGATGGCGTGGTGACGATCTTGATGTTTTACCGACGCAGGGTTTCGCCTAAGTACTGCTACGATATTACCGAGGTGGAATATGGTGGAGGGGGGCACCGACACGGCTAAGAGCGATCTCAAGGATCAACTTGTGTGTCTATGGGGTGCCCTTGCCCCGTATTTAAAGGATGGAGGAGGAGGAGGCCGGCCAAGGGTTTGGCGCGCCAGGTGTGGAGTCCTACTAGGATTCCAAGTCCTAGTAGGAGTCCATCAAGAGGGAGGAAGGGAGAGCGAATAGGAGGAGAAGGAAGGTGGCGGCCCCTTTTCCCTAGTCAATTCGGACTAGAGGAGAGGCGCAGCAGCCTTTTCCTCTTCCCACTAAAGCCCATCAAGGCCCATTACTTCTCCGTAACTCCCGGTACTCCAAAAATACCGAATCACTCGGAACCTTTCCGAACTCGAATATAATCGTCCAATATATCGATCTTTACGTCTCGACCATTTGAGACTCCTCGTCATGTCCCCGATCTCATCCGGGACTCGAACTCCTTGGTACATCAAAACTCATAAACTCATAATATAAGCATCATCGAAACCTTAAGCGTGCGGACCCTACGGTTCGAGAACAATGTAGACATGACCGAGACCGTCTCGGTCAATAACCAATAGCGGGACCTGGATGCCCATATTGGTTCCTACATATTCTCGAAGATCTTTATCGGTCGAGACCGCATAACAACATCGTTGTTCCTTTGTCATCGGTATGTTACTTGCCCGAGATTCGATCGTCGGTATCAATACCTAGTTCAATCTCGTTACGGCAAGTCTCTTTACTCGTTCCGTAATACATCATCTCACAGCTAACTCATTAGTTGTAATGCTTGCAAGGCTTAAGTGATGTGTATTACCGAGAGGGCCAGAGATACCTCTCCGACAATCGGAGTGACAAAACCTAATCTCGAAATCGCCAACCCAACATCGCCTTTGGAGACACTGTAGTACTCCTTTATAATCACCCGATTCGTTGTGACGTTTGGTAGCACCAAAGTGTTCCTCCGTAAGCGGAGTTGCATAATCTCATAGTTATAGGAACATGTATAAGTCATGGATAAAAGCAGTAGCAACATACTAAGCGATCGTGTGCTAAGCTAATGGAATGGGTCATGTCAATCAGATCATTCAACTAATGATGTGACCTTGTTAATCAAATAACAACTCCTTGTTCATGGTTAGGAAACATAACCATCTTTGATTAACAAGCTAGTCAAGTAGAGGCATACTAGTGACACTCTGTTTGTCTATATATTCACACATGTATTATGTTTCCGGTTAATACAATTCTAGCATGAATAATAAACATTTATCATGATATGAGGAAATATATAATAACTTTATTATTGCCTCTAGGGCATATTTCCTTGAGTCTCCCACTTGCACTAGAGTCAATAATCTAGATCACATCACCATGTGATTAACATCGATAGTTCACATCATCATGTGATTAACACCCATAGTTCACATCGCCATGTGACCAACACCCAAAGGGTTTACTAGATTCAGTAATCTAGTTCACATCGCTATGTGATTAACACCCAAAGAGTACTAAGGTGTGATCATGTTTTTGCTTGTGAGAGAGTCTTAGTCAATGGGTCTCTCACATTCAGATCCGTTATGTATTTTGCAATTTTCTATGTCTACAATGCTCTGCACGAAGCTACTCTAGCTAATTGCTCCCACTTTCAATATGTATCTAGATCGAGACTTAGAGTCATCGGATCGGTGTCAAAACTTGCATCGGCGTAACCCTTTACTTACGAACCTTTTGTCACTTCCATAATCGAGAAACATATCCTTATTCCACTAAGGATAATTTTGACCGCTGTCGATGATCTACTCCTAGATCACTATTGTACTCCTTGCCAAACTCGGTGCGGGGTATACAATAGATCTGGTACACAACATGGCATACTTTATAGAACCTATGGCCAAGGCATAGGGAATGACTTTCATTCTCTTTCTATCTTCTGCCGTGGTCGGGTTTTGAGTCTTACTCAATTTCACACCTTGTAACACAGGCAAGAACTCTTTCTTTGACCGTTCCATTTTGAACTACTTCAAAATCTCGTCAAGGTATGTACTCATTGAAAAAACTTATCAAGCATCTTGATCTATCTTTATAGATCTTGATGCTCAATATGTAAGCAGCTTCACCGAGGTCTTTCTTTGAAAAACTTCTTTCAAACACTCCTTTATGCTTTGCAGAATAATTCTACATTATTTCCGATCTACAATATGGCATTCACATATACTTATCGAAATCTTGTAGTGCTCCCACTCACTTTCTAGTAAATACAGGCTTCACCATAAGTGCATACAAAACTATATGCTTTGATCAACTCATCAAAGCGTATATTCCAACTCGAGATGCTTGCACCAGTCCATTGATGGATCATTGGAGCTTGCACACTTTGTTAGCTCCTTTGGATCGATAAAACCTTCGGTTGCATCATATACAACTCTTCCTCCCGAAACCCATTCAGAATGCAGTTTTACATCCATTTGCCAAATTTCATAAATTGTGGCAATTGCTAACATGAATCGGACAGACTTAAGCATCGCTACTGAGTTGAGAAAATCTCATTGTAGTCAACACCTTGAACTTGTCAAAAACCTTTTTTGCGACAAGTCGAGCTTTTGTAGATAGTAACACTACTATCAGCGTCTGTCTTCCTCTTGAAGATCCATTTATTTTCTATGGCTTGCCGATCATCGGGCAACGCCACTAAAGTCCACACTTTGTTCTCATACATGGATCTCATCTCGATTTCATGGCCTCAAGCCATTTCGCGAATCTGGGCTCATCATCGCTTCCTCATAGTTCGTGCGTTCATCATGGTCTAGTTACATGACTTCGAGCAGGATTACCGTACCACTTTGGTGCGGATCTCACTCTGGTTTACCTACGAGATTCGGTAGTAACTTGATCTGAAGTTACATGATCATCATCATTAGCTTCCTCACTAATTGGTGTAGTAGTCACAGAACAGATTTCGTGATGAACTACTTTCAATAAGGGAGAAGGTACAATTACCTCATCAAGTTCTACTTTCCTCCCACTCACTTCTTTCGAGAGAAACTCCTTCTCTAGAAAGGATCCATTTATTAGCAACGAATGTTTTGCCTTCGGATCTGTGATAGAAGGTGTACCCAACAATTTCCTTTGGGTATTCTATGAAGCGCACTTCTCGATTTGGGTTTGAGCTTATCGGGATGAATTTTTTTTCACATAAGCATCGCAGCCCCAAACTTTAAGAAAGCGACAACTTTGGTTTCTTGCTAAACCACAGTTCATATAGTGTCGTCTCAGCGGTTTAGATGGTGCCCTATTTAACGTGAATGCAGCTGTCTCTAATGCATGATCCCAAAGCGATATTGGTAAATCGGTAAGAAACATCATAGATTGTACTATATCCAATAAAGTATGGTTATGACGTTCGGACACACCATTATGATGTGGTGTTCGGTGGCATGAATTTGTGAAACTATTCCACATTGTTTTAATTGAAGACCAAACTCGTAACTCAAATATTTGTCTCCGCGATCGGATCGTAGAAACCTTATTTTCTTGTCACGATGATTTTCCACTTCACTCTGAAATTCTTTGAACCTTTCAACTATTTCAGACTTATGTTTCATCAAGTAGATATACCCATATCTGCTCAAATCATCTGTGAAGGTCGAGAAATAACGATACCCACCGTGAGCCTTAACACTCATTGGATCGCATACATCGGTATGTATTATTTCCAATAAGTCGGTTGCTCGCTCCATTGTTTGGAGAACGGAGTCTTAGTCATCTTGCCCATGAGGCATGGTTCGCAAGCATCAAGTGATTCATAATCAAGTGATTCCAAAATCCCATCAAGCATGGAGTTTCTTCATCGCTTTACACCAATATGACCTAAATGGCGGTGCCACAAATAAGTTGCACTATCATTATTAACTTTGCATCTTTTGGTTTCAATATTATGAATATGTGTATCGATCGATCGAGATCCAATGAACCATTTTCATTGGGCGTGTAACCATATAAGGTTTTATTCATGTAAGCAGAACAATAGTTTATTCTCTTACTTAAATGAATAATCGTTTTGCAATAAACACGATCAAATCATATTCATGCTCAGCGCAAACACCAAATAACATTTATTTAGGTTCAACACTAATCCCGAAAGTATAGGGAGTGTGCGATGATGATCATATCAATCTTGAAACTATTTTCAACACACATCATCACTTCACCTTTAACTAGTTTACATTTTATTACGCAACTCCCATTTGAGTTACTACTCTTATGGCGAACCAGTACCAAATACCGAGGGGTTGCTATAAACACTAGTAAAGCACACATCAAACACACTGTATATCAAATATACCCTTTTCACTTTGCCATCCTTCTTATCCACCAAATATTTAGGGCAGTTCCGCTTCGGTGACCATTTCCTTTGCGATTGTAAGCACTCGGTTTAGGCTTTGGTTCAGCTTTGGGCTTCTTCGTGGGAGTGACAACTTGCTTGTCAATCTACTTGAAGTTCCCTTTCTTTCCTTTGCCCTTTTCTTGAAACTAGTGATCTTGTCAACCATCAACACTTGATGCTCTTTCTTGATTTCTACCTTCGTCGATTTCAACATCACGAAGAGCTCGGGAATCATTTTCGTCATCCCTTGCATACTATAGTTCATCATGAAGTTCTACTAACTTGGTGATGGTGACTAGAGAATTTCATCAATCACTATCTTATCGGAAGATTAACTCCCACTTGATTCAAGCGATTGAAGTACCCGGACAATCGAGCACATGCTCACTAGTTGAGCGATTCTCCTCCATCTTTTAGCTATAGAACTTGTTGGAGACTTCATATCTCTCAACTCGGGTATTTGCTTGAAATATTAACTTCAATTCTGGAACATCTCATATGGTCCATGATGTTCAAAACATCTTTGAAGTCGATTCTAAGCCATAAAGCATGGTGTACAAAACTATCAAGTAGTCATCATCTTGAGCTAGCCAAACATTCATAACGTCGCATCTGCTCCTGCAATAGGTCCATCACCTAGCGGTGCATTAAGGACATAATTCTTACATGCAGCAATGAGGATAAACCTCGGATCACGGATCAAATCCGCATCATTGCTACTAACGTTTTTCAACACAATTTTCTCTAGGAACATATCAAAATAAACATATGAAAGCAACAACGCAAGCTATTGATCTTACAACATAATTTGCAAAATACTACCGGGACTAAGTTCATGATAAATTTAAGTTCAATTAATCATATTACTTAAGAACTCCCACTTAGATAGACATCTCTCTAGTCATCTAAGTGATCACGTGACCCAAATCAACTAAACCATAACCGATCATCACGTGAGATGGAGTAGTTTTCAATGGTGAACATCTTATGTTGATCATATCTACTATATGATTCACGCTCGACCTTTCGGTCTCCGTGTTTCGAGGCCATATCTGCATATGCTAGGCTCGTCAAGTATAACCTGAGTATTCTGCGTGTGCAAAAACTGGCTTGCACCCGTTGTAGATGGACGTAGAGCTTATCACACCCGATCATCACGTGGTGTCTCGGCACGACGAACTTTGGCAACGGTGCATACTCAGGGAGAACACTTCTTGATAATTATTAGTGAGAGATCATCTTAAAATGCTACCGTCAATCAAAGCAAGATAAGATGCATAAAGGATAAACATCACATGCAATTAATATAAGTGATATGATATGGCCATCATCATCTTGTGCTTGTGATCTCCATCTTCGAAGCACCGTCGTGATCACCATCGTCACCGTAGCGACACCTTGATCTCCATCGTAGCATCGTTGTCGTTTCGCCATCTATTGCTTCTCGACTATCGCTACCGCTTAGTGATAAAGTAAAGCAATTACGAGCGTTGCATTTCATACAATAAGCGACAACCATATGGCTCCAGCCGATTGCCGATAACCGGTTACAAAACATGATCATCTCATACAATAAAATATAGCATCACGTCTTGACCATATCACATCACAACATGCCTGCAAAAACAAGTTAGGCGTCCTCTACTTTGTTGTTGCAAATTTTACGTGGCTGCTACGGGCTTAAGCAAGAACCAATCTCACCTCGCATCAAAACCACAATGATACTTCGTCAAATAGACTCCGTTTAACCTTCTCAAGGACGGGCGTAGCCACTTTTCAGTTCAACTAAAGTGAGAGAGAGCAGACACCCGCCGGTCACCTTTAAGCACGAGTGCTCGTAGCGGTGAAACCAGTCTCGCGTAAGCGTCTGGCGTAATGTCGGTCCGGGCGCTTCATCTCACAATACCGCTGAACCAAAGTATGACATCTTTGGTAGGCGGTATGACTTGTATCGTCCATAACTCACTTGTGTTCTACTCGTGCAAAACATCAAACCATAAAACCTAGGCTCGATACCACTATTGGGGAGCGTAGTAATTTCAAAAATTTCCACGCACACGCAAGATCATGGTGATGCATAGCAACGAGAGGGGAGAGTGTTGTCTACGTACCCTCGTAGACCAAAGCGGAAGCGATCACAATGTAGAGGAAGTAGTCGTACGTTCTCCTCGCGATCCAACCGATCCCAGCGCCGTTACTCCGGCGCCTCCGAGTTCTTAACACACGTACAGCTCGGTGACACTCCTCGGGCTCCGATCCAGCAAAGCTCCGGGGAGAGAGTTCCGTCAACACGATGGCGTGGTGACGATCTTGATGTTCTACCGACGCAGGGCTTCGCCTAAGCACTGCTACGATATTACCGAGGTGGAATATGGTGGAGGGGGGCACCGCACACGGCTAAGGAACGATCTCAAGGATCAACTTGTGTGTCTATGGGGTGCCCCTTGCCCCCGTATATAAAGGATGGAGGAGGAGGAGGCCGGCCAAGGGTTTGGCGCGCCGGTGTGGAGTCCTACTAGGATTCCAAGTCCTAGTAGGAGTCCATCAAGAGGAGGAAGGAGAAGGAATAGGAGGAGAAGGAAGGTGGCGGCCCCTTTCCCTAGTCCAATTCGGACTAGAGGAGAGGGGCGCAGCAGCCTTTTCCTCTTCCCACTAAAGCCCATCAAGGCCCATTACTTCTCCCGTAACTCCCGGTACTCGAAAAATACCGAATCACTCGGAACCTTTCCGAACTCGAATATAGTCGTCCAATATATCGATCTTTACGTCTCGACCATTTGAGACTCCTCGTCATGTCCCGATCTCATCCGGGACTCGAACTCCTTCGGTACATCAAAACTCATAAACTCATAATATAAGCATCATCGAAACCTCAAGCGTGCGGACCCTACGGTTCGAGAACAATGTAGACATGACCGAGACACGTCTCCGGTCAATAACCAATAAGCGGGACCTGGATGCCCATATTGGTTCCTACATATTCTCGAAGATCTTTATCGGTCGGACCGCATAACAACATCGTTGTTCCTTTGTCATCGGTATGTTACTTGCGAGATTCGATCGTCGGTATCAATACCTAGTTCAATCTCGTTACGGCAAGTCTCTTTACTCGTTCCGTAATACATCATCTCACAGCTAACTCATTACTTGTAATGCTTGCAAGGCTTAAGTGATGTGTATTACCGAGAGGGCCGAGAGATACCTCTCGACAATCGGAGTGACAAAACCTAATCTCGAAATCGCCAACCCAACATCGCCTTTGGAGACACCTGTAGTACTCCTTTATAATCACCCGATTCGTTGTGACGTTTGGTAGCACCAAAGTGTTCCTCCGTAAGCGGGGTTGCATAATCTCATAGTTATAGGAACATGTATAAGTCATGGATAAAAGCGGTAGCAACATACTAAGCGATCGTGTGCTAAGCTAATGGAATGGGTCATGTCAATCAGATCATTCAACTAATGATGTGACCTTGTTAATCAAATAACAACTCCTTGTTCATGGTTAGGAAACATAACCATCTTTGATTAACAAGCTAGTCAAGTAGAGGCATACTAGTGACACTCTGTTTGTCTATATATTCACACATGTATTATGTTTCCGGTTAATACAATTCTAGCATGAATAATAAACATTTATCATGATATGAGGAAATATATAATAACTTTATTATTGCCTCTAGGGCATATTTCCTTCACCTACACCTCGCTCTTCCACTTCAAGTGCGTGTCCAAACAATGGCTCGCCCTCTGTTCTGCCCCTGACGTCCGCAAGAGGTCGCCGCAGACCTTGTCTGGCTTCTTCTACTTCAATTTCGGCTGGCGTTTCCAGAATTTGTCCGGGAAAAGTCCTCCCATCGTCGACCCCAATCTCCGTTCCTACACGGCAGCTATAAATTTTTCAGCATCCAACTGTTGGGGAACGTAGTAATTTCAAAAAATTTCCTACGCACATGCAAGATCATGGTGATGATATAGCAGCGAGGGAGAGTGTTGTCTCACGTACCCTCGTGAACCGAAGCGGAAGCGTTGGCATAGCGTAGAGGAAGTAGTCGTCGTCCTCCGGTCCGACCGATCCAAGCACCGTTACTCGGCACCTCCGAGTTCTTGACAGCGCAGACAGCTCGATGACGCACCCTCGATCTCCAATCCGAGAGAGGCGCCGAGGGGAGTTCCGTCGACCTGACGGCGTGGTGGCGATCTTGATGTTCTCTGTTGCGGGGCTTCGCCTAAGCACCGCTACAATATGACCGAGGTGTAATATCGTGGAGGGGCACCGCACACGGCTAAGGAAGCGATCAATGATCAACTTGTGTGCTCTAGGGTGCCCCCTACCCCCGTATATAAAGGAGGGAGGGAGGAGGTGGCCGGCCCAGGGGGCGCCATAGGAGGAGGAAACCTACTCCAAGTAGGTTTCCCCTCTTTTTCCTAATCCATGTTGGAGGGGGAAGGAAGGAGTACTAGTAGTAGGAAGGAAGAGGGGGAAGGAGAAAGGAAGGGGGCGGCCCCCTCCCCAATTCGGATTGGGCTTGGGGGGCGCGCCCCCTCCTTTGCTCCTTCTCCCTTCCTCCCACTTGGGCCCAATAAGGCCCATATACTTACCGGGGTTCGGTAACCTCCGAACTCGGTATATTCCCAAACTCTCCCGGAACCTTTCCGGTGTCCAAATATATCCGTCCAATATATCAATCTTCATGTTTCGACCATTTCGAGACTCCTCGTCATGTCCGTGATCACATCCGGGACTCCGAACAACCTTGGTACATCAAAATACATAAACTCATAATATAAGCATCGCATCGAAACCTTAAGCGTGCGGACCCTACGGTTCGAGAACAATGTAGACATGACCGAGACACGTCTCGGTCAATAACCAATAGCGGGACACGGATGTCCATATTGGTTCCTACATATTCTCTGAAGATCTTTATCGGTCAAACCGCATAACAACATACTTTGTTCCCTTTGTCATCGGTATGTTACTTGCCCGAGATTTGATCGTCGGTATCCAATACCTAGTTCAATCTCGTTACCGGCAAGTCTCTTTACTCGTTACATGTCGTCATCTCATAACTAACTCATTAGTTACATGCTTGCAAGGCTTAAGTGATGAGTATTACCGAGAGGGCCCAGAGATACCTCTCCGACAATCGGAGTGACAAATCCTAATCTCGAATTATGCCAACTCAACATGAACCTTCGGAAACACCTGTAGAGCACCTTTATAATCACCCAGTTACGTTGTGACATTTGGTAGCACACAAAGTGTTTGTTGGGGAACGTAGTAGAAATTCAAAATTTTCCTATGTGTCACCAAGATCTATCTATGGAGAAACCAACAACGAGTAGAAAGAGAGTGCATCTACATACCCTTGTAGATCGCTAAGCGGAAGTGTTCAAGTGAACGGGGTTGATGGAGTCGTACTCGTCGTGATTCAAATCACCGATGATCAAGTGCCGAACGCACGGCACCTCCGCGTTCAACACACGTACAGCCCGACGATGTCTCCCACGCCTTGATCCAGCAAGGAGAGAGGGAGAGGTTGAGAAGACTCCATCCAGCAGCAGACAACGGCGTGGTGGTGGTGGATGAGTGTGGCAATCCAGCGAGGCTTCGCTAAGCACCACGGAGAGGAGGAGTACTTGGGAGAGAGGAGGGCTGCAACCAAAGGCGGAGATCGAATCACGTGTATTACTGTGTGTGTTGCAGGCAGCCCTATGCCTCACTATTTATAGGGAGAGGGGCTGCGCCCCTTTAGGGTTTCCCACCCCAAGGGGTGCAGCCAGCCTCAGATGGCATCAGGGGTGGCGGCCGGGGGGGGAGGAGGGAGGCGCAGGGAGCATGGGCCTTAGGGCCCATCCGCCCTAGGGTTTGCCCCCTCCCACCCTCTCCTGCGCCTTGGGCCCCTTGTGGGGGGCGCACTAGCCCACCTGGGGCTGGTTCCCTCCCACACATGGCCCACGCAGCCCTCTGGGGTAGGTGGCCCCACTTGGTGGACCCCCGGGACCCTCCCGGTGGTCCCGGTACATTACCGATAAAACCCAAAACTTTTCCGGTGACCAAAACAGGACTTCCCATATATAAATCTTTACCTCCGGACCATTCCGGAACTCCTCGTGACGTCCGGGATCTCATCCGGGACTCCGAACAACATTCGGTAACCACATACAAGCTTCCTTTATAACCCTAGCGTCATCGAACCTTAAGTGTGTAGACCCTACGGGTTCGGGAGACATGTAGACATGACCGAGACGTTCTCCGGTCAATAACCAACAGCGGGATCTGGATACCCATGTTGGCTCCCACATGTTCCACGATGATCTCATCGGATGAACCACGATGTCAAGGACTCAGTCGATCCCGTATACAATTCCCTTTGTCTAGCGGTATTTTACTTGCCCGAGATTCGATCGTCGGTATACCGATACCTTGTTCAATCTCGTTACCGGCAAGTCTCTTTTACTCGTTCCGTAACACATCATACCGTGATCAACCCCTTAATCACATTGTGCACATTATGATGATGTCCTACCGAGTGGGCCCAGAGATACCTCTCCGTTTGCGGAGTGACAAATCGATCTCGATCCGTGTCAACCCAAGACACTTTCGGAGATACTGTAGTGCACCTTTATAGTCACCCGATTACGTTGTGACGTTTGATACACCCAAAGCACTCCTACGGTATCCGGAGTTACGATCTCATGGTCTAAGGAAGAGATACTTGACATTAGAAAAGCTCTAGCAAACGAACTACGATCTTTGTGCTATGCTTAGGATTGGGTCTTGTCCATCACATCATTCTCCTAATGATGTGATCCGTTATCAACGACATCCAATGTCCATAGTCAGAAACCATGACTATCTGTTGATCACAACGAGCTAGTCAACTAGAGGCTCACTAGGGACATATTGTGGTCTATGTATTCACACGTGTATTACGATTTCCGGATAATACGCTTATAGCATGAATAATAGACAATTATCATGAACAAGGAAATATAATAATACTTTTATTATTGCCTCTAGGGCATATTTCCAACAGTCTCCCACTTGCACTAGAGTCAATAATCTAGTTCACATCGCCATGTGATTAACATTGACAGTCACATCGCCATGTGACCAACATCCAAAGAGTTTACTAGTGTCATTAAACTAGTTCACATCATCATGTGATTAAGACTCAATGAGTTACGGGGTTTGATCATGTTTTGCTTGTGAGAGAGGTTTTAGTCAGCGGTGCGCAACTTTCAGATCCGTATGTACTTCGCAAATCTCTAGGTCATTCGTAAATCTGCTTCCACGCTCCACTTGGAGCTATTCCAAATGGTTGCTCCACTATCGTATCCGGTTTGCTACTCGAGTCACTCGGATAGGTGTTAAAGCTTTCATCGGCGTAATCCTTTCGCCAAACTCTTTATCACCTCCATAATCGAGAAACATGTCCTTATTTATTCCAAGGACAATTTTGACCCTTGTCCAATGATCCATTCTGGATCATTCTTGTACCCTATAGTGACTCATGGCAAGGCACACTTCGGTGCGGTACACAAGCATAGCATACTATAGAGCCTACGTCGAAACATAGGGGCGACCTTCGTCCTTTCTCTCTTTTCTGCTTGTGGTCGAGCTTTAAGTCTTAACTTCATACCTTTCAACTCACGCAAGAACTCCTTCTTGGTGATCCATCTTGAACACCTTCAAGATCATGTCAAAATGCGTGCTCATTTGAAAGTACTATTAAGCATTTTGATCTATCCTCATAGATCTTGATGCTCAATGTTCAAGTAGCTTAATCCAGGTTTTCCATTGAAAAACACTTTTCAAATAACCCTATATGCTTTCCAGAAATTCTACATCATTTCTGATCAATAATATGTCAACAACATATACTCATCAGAAATTCTATAGTGCTCCCACTCACTTCTTTGGAAATACAAGTTTCTCATAAACTTTGTATAAACCTAAAATCTTTGATCATCTTATCAAAGTGCACATTCCAACTCCGAGATGCTTACTCCAATCCATGGAAGGATCGCTGGAGCTAGCATACCTTTTAGCATCCTTAGGATCGACAAAACCTTTCTGATTGTATCGCATACAACCTTTCCTTACGAAAACTGGTAAGGAAACTCGTTTTTGACATCTATCTGCCAGATTTCATAAATGCAGCTTATGCTAACATGATTCCAACGGACTTTTAAGCATCACTACGGATGAGAAAATCTCATTGTAGTCAACTCCTTGAACTTGTGAAAAATTCTTTGCCACAAGTCGAGCTTCATAGACGGTGACATCACCGTCCACGTCCGTCTTCTTCTTAAAGATCCATTTATCTCGGATTTCATGGCTTCTAACCATTTGTCGGAATTTGGGCCCACCATTGCTTCTCCATAGCTCATAGGTTCATTGTTGTCTAGCAACATGACCTTCAAGACAGGATCACCGTACCACTCCGAAGCAGTACGTGTCCTTGTCGTCCTACGAGGTTCGGTAGTGACTTGATCTGAAGTTTCATGATCACTATCATAAGCCTCTACTTCAATTGGTGTAGGTGCCACAGGAACAACTTCCTGTTCCCTGCTACACACTAGTTGTAGTGACGGTTCAATAACCATATCAAGTCTCCACCATCCTCCCACTCAACTTTTCGAGACAAACTTTTCCTCGAGAAAGGACCCGATTCAAGAAACAATCCATATTGCTTTCGGATCGAATTAGGAGGTATACCCAACTGTTTTGGGTGTCCTATGAAGATGCATTTTATCCGCTTTGGGTTCGAGCTTATCAACTGAAACTTTTTCACATAAGCGCCGCAGCCCCAAACATTTAAGAAATGACGACTTTGGTTTCTCTAAACCATAGTTCATACGGTGTCATCTCAGCGGAATTACGTGGTGCCGTATTTAAAGTTAATGTGGTTGTCTCTAATGCCTAACCCATAAGCGATAGTGGTAATTCGATAAGAGACATCATGGTACGCACCATATCCAATAGGGTGCAACTATGATGTTCGGACACACCATCACACTATGGTGTTCCAAGCGGTATTAATTGTGAAACAATTTCCACAATGTCTTAATTGTGTGCCAAACTCGTAACTCAGATACTCATCTTAATGATCATATCATAGACATTTCATCCTCTTGTCACGATGATCTTCAACTTCACTCTGAAATTACTTGAACCATTCAATAATTCAGACTTGTGTTTCATCAAGTAAATATACTCAACATCTACTCGAATCATCTGTGAAGCAAGAACATAACGATATTCATTTGCATGCCTCGGCACTCATTGGACTGCACACATCAAAATGTGTTACTTCCAACAAGTTGCTATCTTGTTCCATTTCTTTGAAAAACGAGGCTTTTAGTCATCTTGCCCATGTGGTATGATTTGCATATCTCAAGTGATTCAAAATCAAGTGAGTCAAACGATCCATCCGCATGGAGTTTCTTCATGCGTATACACCAATAGACATGGTTCGCATGTCTCAAACTTTTCAAAACGAGTGAGTCAAAGATCCATCAACATGGAGCTTCTTCATGCTTTTACATCAATATGACTTACATGGCGATTGCCACAAGTAAGTGGTACTATCATTACTATCTTGTATCTTTTGGCATGAAAATGTGTATCACTACGATCGAGATTCAATAAACCATTCCTTTAGGTGCAAGACCATTGAAGGTATTATTCAAATAAGCAGAGTAACCATTATTCTCCTTAAATGAATAACCGTATTGCGATAGACATAATCCAATCATGTCTATGCTCAGCATAAACACCAAATCTCGATGGTAGAGGGGCGTGCGATGCTTGATCACATCAACCTTGGAAACACTTCCAATACATATCGTCACTCACCTTTAGCTAGTCTCCGTTTATTCCGTAGCTTTTATTTGAGTTACTAACACTTAGCAACCGAACGGTATCTAATACCCTGGTGTTACTAGGAGTACTAGTAAAGTACACATTAACATAATGTATATCCAATATACTTCTATCGACCTTGCCAGCCTTCTCATCTACCAAGTATCTAGGGTAATTCTGCTCCAGTGGTTGTTCCCCTTATTACAGAAGCACTTAGTCTCGGGTTTGGGTTCAACCTTGGGTTTCTTCATTAGAGCAGCAGCTAATTTGCCGTTTCATGAAGTATCCCTTCTTGCCCTTGCCCTTCTTGAAACTAGTGGTTTCACCAACCATCAAGAATTGATGCTCCTTCTTGATTTCTACTTTCGCGGTGTCAAACATCGCGAATACCTCAAGGATCATCATATCTATCCCTGATATGTTATAGTTCATCACGAAGCTCTAGCAGCTTGGTGGCAATGACTTTGGAGAAACATCACTATCTCATCTGGAAGATCAACTCCCACTCGATTCAAGTGATTGTTGCACTCAAACAATCTGAGCACAAGCTCAACGATTGAGTTTTTCTCCCTTAGTTTGCAGGCTAAGAAAATTGTTAGAGGTCTTATACCTCTTGACGTGGGCACGAGCCTGAAATCCCAATTTCAGCCCTCGAAAACATCTCATATGTTCCGCGACGTTTTGAAAACGTCTTTGGTGCCTCAACTCTAAACCTTTTAAGCTGAAACATCACGTAGTTATCAAAAGCGTGTATGTTCGATGTTCATAACATCCACAAGCGGCGTTTGGGGTTCAACTGTGGCGGTGCATTAAGGACATAAGCTTTCTACTATCCGCATAATCGCTACTATCAACTTTCAACTATATTTTCTCTAGGAACATATCTAAACAGTGGAACTAAAACGCGAGCATACGACATAATTTGCAAAGATCTTTTGACTATGTTCGGGATAATTAAGTTCATCTTATGAACTCCCACTCGATAGACATCCCTCGGTTATCTAAGTGATTACATGATCCAAGTCAACTAGGCCATGTCCGATCATCACGTGAGACGGACTAGTCATCATCGGTGAACATCTTCATGTTGATCGTATCTACTATCGACTCATGCTCGACCTTTCGGTCTCCGTGTTCGAGGCCATGTGCGTACATGCTAGGCTCGTCAAGTTAACCCTAAGTGTTTTATTTGTGTAAAACTGTCTTACACCGTTGTATGTGAGCGTAAGAATCCATCACACCCGATCATCACGTGGTGCTTAGAAGCTTATTTAACTGTAGCAACGGTGCACGAGTCGGGGAGAACACTTCTTGAAATTTTGTAAGGATCATCTTATTTACTACCGTCGTCCTAAGTAAACAAGATGCATAAACATGATAAACATCACATGCAATCAAATAGTGACATGATATGGCCAATATCATTTTGCTCCTTTTGATCTCCATCGTCGGGGCTCCATGATCATCATCGTCACCGGCATGACACCATGATCTCCATCATCATGATCTCCATCATCGTGTCTTCATGAAGTTGTCTCGCCAACTATTACTTCTACTACTATGGCTACCGGTTAGCAATAAAGTAAAGTAATTACATGGCGTTGTTCAATGACACGCAGGTCATACAATAAATTAAGACAACTCCTATGGCTCCTGCCGGTTGTCATACTCATCGACATGCAAGTCGTGAATCCTATTACAAGAACATGATCAATCTCATACATCACATATCATTCATCACATTCTTCTTGGCCATATCAAATCACATAGCATACCTGCAAAAACAAGTTAGGCGTCCTCTAATTGTTGTTGCATGTTTTACGTGGCTGCTATGGGTTTCTAGCAAAACGTTTCTTACCTCGCAAAACCACAACGTGATATGCCAATTGCTATTTACCCTTCATAAGGACCCTTTTCATCGAATCCGTTCCGACTAAAGTGGAGAGGCGGCACCGCTAGCCACCTTATGCACGAAGTGCATGTCAATCAGTGGAACTGTCTCACGAAAATGCGTGTAAGGTCGGTCCGGCCGCTTCATCCCACAATACCGTCGAAACAAGATTGGACTAGTAACGGTAAGCATATTGAACAACATCAACGCCCACAACTACTTTGTGTTCTACTCGTGCAAAGAATCTACGCAATAGACCTAGCTCATGATGCCCTTTGTTGGGGAGCGTGAGCAGAAATTCAAAATTTTCCTCGTGTCACCAAGATCTATCTATGGAGAAACCAGCAACGAGTAGAAAGAGAGTGCATCTACATACCCTTGTAGATCGCTAAGCGGAAGTGTTCAAGTGAACGGGGTTGATGGAGTCGTACTCGTCATGATTCAAATCACCGATGATCAAGTGCCGAACGCACGACACCTCCGCGTTCAACACACGTACAGCCCGACGATGTCTCCCACGCCTTGATCCAGCAAGGAGAGAGGGAGAGGTTGAGGAAGACTCCATCTAGCAGCAGCACAACGGCGTGGTGGTGGTGGATGAGTGTGGCAATCCAGCAGGGCTTCACTAAGCACCACGGAGAGGAGGAGTACTTGGGAGAGAGGAGAGGGCTGCAACCAAAGGCGGAGATCGAATCACGTGTATTACTGTGTGTGTTCAGGCAGCCCTATGCCTCACTATTTATAGGGGAGGGGGTTGCGCCCCTTTAGGGTTTCCCACCCCAGGGGTGCGGCCAGCCTCAGATGGCATCTGGGGTGGCGGCGGGGAGGGAGGAGAGGGAGGCGCAGGGAGCATGGGCCTTAGGGCCCATCTCGCCTAGGGTTTGCCCCTCCCCCTCCCTGCGCCTTGGGCCCCTTGTGGGGCGCACCAGCCCACACAGGGCTGGTTCCCTCCACACATGGCCCACGCAGCCCTCTGGGGTAGGTGGCCCCACTTGGTGGACCCGGGACCCTCCGGTGGTCCCGTGCGTTCTCGATAAAACCGAAACTTTTCCGGTGACCAAAACAGGACTTCCCATATATAAATCTTTACCTCCGGACCATTCCGGAACTCCTCGTGACGTCCGGGATCTCATCCGGACTCGAACAACATTCGGTAACCACATACAAGCTTCCTTTATAACCCTAGCGTCATCGAACCTTAAGTGTGTAGACCCTACGGGTTCGGGAGACATGTAGACATGACCGAGACGTTCTCCGGTCAATAACCAACAGCGGGATCTGGATACCCATGTTGGCTCCCACATGTTCCACGATGATCTCATCGGATGAACCACGATGTCAAGGACTCAGTCGATCCCGTATACAATTCCCTTTGTCTAGCGGTATTTTACTTGCCCGAGATTCGATCGTCGGTATACCGATACCTTGTTCAATCTCGTTACCGGCAAGTCTCTTTTACTCGTTCCGTAACACATCATCCCGTGATCAACCCCTTAATCACATTGTGCACATTATGATGATGTCCTACCGAGTGGGCCCAGAGATACCTCTCCGTTTGCGGAGTGACAAATCGATCTCGATCCGTGTCAACCCAACAGACACTTTCGAGATACCTGTAGTGCACCTTTATAGTCACCCGATTCGTTGTGACGTTTGATACACCCAAAGCACTCCTACGGTATCCGGGAGTTACACGATCTCATGGTCTAAGGAAGAGATACTTGACATTAGAAAAGCTCTAGCAAGCGAACTACGATCTTTGTGCTATGCTTAGGATTGGGTCTTGTCCATCACATCATTCTCCTAATGATGTGATCCGTTATCAACGACATCCAATGTCCATAGCAGAAACCATGACTATCTGTTGATCACAACGAGCTAGTCAACTAGAGGCTCACTAGGGACATATTGTGGTCTATGTATTCACACGTGTATTACGATTTCCGGATAATACAGTTATAGCATGAATAATAGACAATTATCATGAACAAGGAAATATAATAATACTTTTATTATTGCCTCTAGGGCATATTTCCAACAGTGTTCTTATGGTACACGGGAGTTGCACAATCTCATAGTTGCAGGAACTTTGTATAAGTCATGAAGAAAGCAATAGCAGTATACTAAACGATCAAGTGCTAGGCTAACAGAATGGGTCATGTCAATCACATCATTCTTCTAATGATGTGATCCCACTAATCAAATGACAACACATGTCTATGGTCAGGAAACATGACCATCTTTGATTAATGAGCTAGTCAAGTAGAGGCATACTAGTGACCATAGTTTTGTCTATGTATTCACACATGTATTATGTTTCCGGTTAATACAATTCTAGCATAAATAATAAACATTTATCATGATATGAGGAAATAAATAATAACTTTATTATTGCCTCTAGGGCATATTTCCTTCAGTCTCCCACTTGCACTAGAGTCAATAATCTAGATTACATAGTAATGATTCTAACACCCATGGAGTCTTGGTGCTGATCATGTTTTGCTCGTGAGAGAGGCTTAGTCAACGGGTGCGCAACATTCAGATCCGTATGTATCTTGCAAATCTCTATGTCTCCCACTTGGACTTGGTCCCGAATGGAATTGAAGTGTCTCTTGATGTGCTTGGTCCTCTTGTGAAATCTGGATTCCTTTGCGGGCAATTGCACGATATTGTCACAGAAGATCTTCATTGGTCCCGATGCACTAGGTATGACACCTAGATCGAAATGAACTCCTTCATCCAGACTCCTTCATTTGCTGCTTGAAGCTGCTATGTACTCCGCTTCACATGTAGATCCCGCCACGGCGCTTTGTTTAGAACTGCACCAACTTACAGCTCCACCGTTTAATAAAAACACGTATCCGGTTTGCGAGTTAGAATCGTCCGGATCGGTGTCAAAGCTTACATCGGCGTAACCATTTACGACTAGCTCTTTGTCACCTCCATATATGAGAAACATATCCTTAGTCCTTTTCGGTATTTCGGGATGTTCTTGACCGCTGTCCGATGATCCACTCTGGATTACTTTGGTACCTTCTGCTAAGCTTATTGCTAAGCATACGTCGGTCTGGTACACAACATTGCATACATGATAGAGCCTATGGCTGAAGCATAGGAATATTTTTCATTTCTCTCTATCTTCTGCTGTGGTCGGGCATTGAGTTCGATTCAACTTCACACCTTGTAGCACAAGCAAGAATCCTTTCTTTGCCTGATCCATATTGAACTTTTTCAATATTTTGTCAAGGTATGTGCTTTGTGAAAGTCCTATTAAGTGTCTTGATCTATCTCTATAGATCTTGATGCCTAATATGTAAGCAGCTTCACCGAGGTCTTTCATCGAAAAACTTTTATTCAAGTATCCCTTTATGCTATCCAGAAATTCTATATCATTTCCAATTAATAATATGTCATCAACATATAAAACTAGAAATGCTCTGAGCTCCCACTCACTTTCTTGTAAATCTGAGCTTCTCCAAAAGTGCATATAAAACCATATGCTTTGATCACACTATCAAAGCGTTTATTCCAACTCCGAGATGCTTGCACCAGGTCCATAAATGGAGCGTTGGAGCTTGCACACTTTGTCAACACCTTTTGGATCAACAAAACCTTCGGCTGCATCATATACAACTCTTCTTCTAGAAATCCATTCAAGAATGCAGTCTTGACATCCATTTGCCAAATTTCATAATCATGAAATGCAGCAATAGCCAACATGATTCGGACAGACTTAAGCATCGCTACGGGTGAGAAAGTCTCATCGTAGTCAACCCCTTGAACTTGTCGAAAACCTTTCGCAACAAGTCGAGCTTTATAGACGATAATATTACCATCGTCGGTCTTCTTCTTAAAGATCCATTTATTCTCAATGGCTTGCCTATCATCGGCAAGTCAACCAAAGTCCATACTTTGTTTTCATACATGGATCCTATCTCGATTTCATGGCCTCCAGCCATTTTGCGAATCTGGGCTCATCATCGCTTCCTCATAGTTCGTAGGTTCATCATGGTCAAGTAACATGATTTGAGAATAGGATTACCGTACCACTCAGTGCGGATCTTACTCTGGTAGACCTCGTGGTTCAAGAGAAACTTGATCTGAAGTTTCATGATCGATATCATTAGCTTCCTCACTAATTGGTGTGGTTGTCGGGGAACCGGTTCTCGTGATGAACTACCTTCCAATAAGGGAGTAGATCTGATTATATCATCAAGTTCTACTTTCCTCCCACTCACTTCTTTCGAGAGAAACTCCTTCTCTAGAAAGGATCCATTCTTAACAACGAATGTTTTGCCTTCGGATCTGTGATAGAAGGTGTACCCAACAGTTTCTTTTGGGTATCCTATGAAGACACATTTCTCCAATTTGGGTTCGAGCTTATCTGGTTGAAGTTTCTTCACATAAGCATCGCAGCCCCAAACTTTAAGAAACGACAACTTTGGTTTCTTGCCAAACCACAGTTCATAAGGCGTCGTCTCAGCGGATTTTGATGGTGCCCTATTTAACGTGAATGCGGCCGTCTCTAAAGCATAACCCCAAAATGATAGCGGTAAATCGGTAAGGGACATCATAGATCGCACCATATCAAGTAAAGTACGATTCTGACGTTCGGACACACCATTTCTTTGTGGTGTTCGGTGGCGTGAGTTGAAACTATTCCGCATTGTTTCAAATGTAAACCAAACTCGTAACTCAAATATTCTCCTCCACGATCAGATCGCAGAAATTTTATTTTCTTGTTACGCTGATTTTCCACTTCACTCTGAAATTCTTTGAACTTTTCAAATGTTTCAGACTTGTGTTTCATTAAGTAGATATACCCATATCTCGCTTAAATCATCTGTGAAGGTGAGAAAATAACGATATCCGCCACGAGCTTCAACATTCATCGGGCCACATACATACGTATGTATGATTTCCAACAAATCTGTTTCTCTCTCCATAGTTCCGGAGAACGGTGTTTTAGTCATCTTGCCCATGAGGCACGGTTCATAAGTACCAAGTGATTCATAATCAAGTGATTCCAGAAGTCCATCAGTATGGAGTTTCTTCATGCGTTTTACACCGATATGACCTAAACGGCAAGTGCCACAAATAAGTTGCACTATCATTATCAACTCTGCATTTTTGGCTTCAACATTATGAATATGTGTATCACTACTATCGAGATTCAATAAAAATAGACCACTCTTCAAGGGTGCATGACCATAAAAGATATTACTCATATAAATAGAACAACCATTATCTCTGATTTAAATGAATAACCGTCTCGCATCAAACAAGATCCAGATATAATGTTCATGCTCAACGCAGGCACCAAATAACAATTATTTAGGTCTAAAACTAATCCCGATGGTAGATGTAGAGGTAGCGTGCCGACGGCGATCACATCGACTTTGGAACCGTTTCCACGCGCATCGTCACCTCGTCCTTGGCGATGCTCGCTTATTCCGTAGTCCTGTTTGAGTTGCAAATATTAGCAAGAACCGATATCAAATACCAGTGCTACTATGAGCTCTAGTTAGGTACGCATCAATAACATGTATATCACATATACCTTTGTTCACTTTGCCATCCTTCTTATCCGCCAAATACTTGGGGCAGTTCCGCTTCCGGTGACCGATCGCTTGCGGTAGAAGCACTCGATTTCAGGCTTAGGTCCGGACTTGGGTTTCTTCTCTTGAGCAGCAACTTGCTTGCCGTTCCTTTTGAAGTTCCTTCTTCTTCCCTTTGCCCTTCTTCTTGAAACTAGTGGTCTTGTTGACCATCAACACTTGATGCTCCTTCTTGATTTCTACCTCCATGCTTTCGGCATCGCGAAGAGCTCGGGAATAGTCTTGTTCATCCCTTGCATATTATAGTTCATCACAAAGCTCTTGTAGCTTGGTGGCGATGATTGAAGAATTACATCAATGACACTATCATCGTGAAGATTAACTCCCGGTTGAATCAAGTGATTGTTATACCTGACATTACGAGTATATGTTCACCGATGAACTATTCTCCTCCATCTTGCAGCTATAGAACTTATTGGAGACTTCATATCTCTCAATCCGGGCATTTGCTTGAAATATTAACTTCAACTCTGGAACATCTCATATGCTCCATGACGTTCAAAAGCGTCGTTGAAGACCGGTTCTAAGCCGTAAAGCATGGCACATTGAACTATAGAGTAGTCATCGCTTTGCTCGCCAGACGTTCTTAACGTCGTCGGTTACATCAAGAAGCAGTTCGGCACCCAGCGGTGCTTCGGGGCGTAACTCTTACGTGCGACAATGAGGATAATCCTCGAGTTACGGACCCGATCCGTGTAATTGCTACCATCATCTTTCAACTTTGCTTTCTCAAGGAACGCATTAAAATTCAACGGAACAACAGCACGAGCCATCTATCTACAAACAAACATAGACAAGCAATGATACTATCAGGTACTAAGTTCATGATAAATTTAAGTTCAATTAATCATATTACTGAAGAACTCCCACTTAGACAGACATCTCTCTAGTCATCTAAGTGATCATGTGATCCAAATCAACTAAACCATAACCGATCATCACGTGAGATGGAGTAGTTTTCAATGGTGAACATCATTATGTTAATCATATCTACTATATGATTCACGCTCGACCTTCGGTCTCCGTGTTCGAGGCCATATCTCGCATATGCTAGGCTCGTCAAGTTTAACTTGAGTATTCTGCGTGTGCAAAACTGGCTTGCACCCGTTGTAGATGGACGTAGAGCTTATCACACCCGATCATCACGTGGTGTCTCGCACGACGAACTTTGGCAACGGTGCATACTCGGGAGAACACTTCTTGATAATTTTAGTGAGAGATCATCTTAAAATGCTACCGTCAATCAAAGCAAGATAAGATGCATAAAGGATAAACATCACATGCAATCAATATAAGTGATATGATATGGCCATCATCATTACGTGCTTGTGATCACCATCTTCAAGCACCGTCGTGATCACCATCGTCACCGGCGCGACACCTTGATCTCCATCGTAGCATCGTTGTCGTTTCGCCATCTATTTCTTCTCGACTATCGCTACCGCTTAGTGATAAAGTAAAGCAATTACAGGCGTTTGCATTTCATACAATAAGCGACAACCATATGGCTCCTGCCGATTGCCGATAACCGGTTACAAAACATGATCATCTCATACAATAAAATATAGCATCACGTCTTGGCCATATCACATCACAACATGCCTGCAAAAACAAGTTAGGCGTCCTCTACTTTGTTGTTGCAAATTTTACGTGGCTGCTACGGGCTTAGCAAGAACCATTCTTACCTACGCATCAAAACCACAGCGATAGTTTGTCAAATAGACTCCGTTTTAACCTTCACAAGGACCGGGCGTAGCACACTCGGTTCAACTAAAGTTGGAGAAAGCAGACACCGCTAGTCACTGTGTGCAAAGCACGGCGGTAAAACCAGTCTCGCGTAAGCGTACGCGTAATGTCGGTCCGAGCCGCTTCATCCAACAATACCGCTGAACCAAAGTATGACATGCTGATAGGCAGTATGACTTATATCGTCCACAACTCACTTGTGTTCTACTCGTGCATATAACATCAACGCATAAAAACCTAGGCTCGGATGCCACTATTGGGGAACGTAGTAATTTCAAAAAATTTCCTACGCACATGCAAGATCATGGTGATGATATAGCAGCGAGGGAGAGTGTTGTCTACATACCCTCGTAGACCAAGCGGAGCGTTGGCGCAGCGTAGAGGAAGTAGTCGTCGTCCTCCGGTCCGACCGATCCAAGCACCGTTACTCCGGCACCTCCGAGTTCTTGACACGCGTACAGCTCGATGGCGCACCCTCGATCTCCGATCCGAAGAGAGGCGCCGAGGGGAGTTCCATCAACACGACGGCGTGGTGGCGATCTTGATGTTCTCTGTCGCAGGCTTCGCCTAAGCACCGCTACAATATGACCGAGGTGTAATATCGTGGAGGGGCACCGCACACGGCTAAGGAACGATCAATGATCAACTTGTGTGCTCTAGGGTGCCCCCTACCCCGTATATAAAGGAGGAGGGAGGAGGTGGCGGCACAAGGGGCGCCATAGGAGGAGGAAACCTACTCCAAGTAGGTTTCCCTCTTTCCTAATCCATGTTGGAGGGAAGGAAGGAGTACTTGTAGTAGGAAGGAAGAGGGGAAGGAGAAAGGAAGGGGGCGGCCCCCTCCCCAGTCGGATTGGGCTTGGGGCGCCCTTCCTTGCTCCTTCTCCTTCCTCCCACTTGGGCCCAATAAGGCCCATATACTTACCGGGGGGTTCCGGTAACCTCCCGGAGCTCCGGTATATTCCCAAACTCTCCCGGAACCTTTCCATTGTCCAAATATATCCGTCCAATATATCAATCTTCATGTCTCGACCATTTCGAGACTCCTCGTCATGTCCGTGATCACATCCGGGACTCCGAACAACCTTCGGTACATCAAAATACATAAACTCATAATATAACTATCATCGAAACCTTAAGCGTGCGGACCCTACGGTTCGAGAACAATGTAGACATGACCGAGACACGTCTCGGTCAATAACCAATAGCGGAACTGGATGTCCATATTGGTTCCTACATATTCTCTGAAGATCTTTATCGGTCAAACCGCATAACAACATACTTTGTTCCTTTGTCATCGGTATGTTACTTGCGAGATTTGATCGTCGGTATCCAATACCTAGTTCAATCTCGTTACCGGCAAGTCTCTTTACTCGTTCATGTCGTCATCTCATAACTAACTCATTAGTTACATGCTTGCAAGGCTTAAGTGATGAGTATTACCGAGAGGGCCCAGAGATACCTCTCCGACAATCGGAGTGACAAATCCTAATCTCGAATTATGCCAACTCAACATGAACCTTCGGAAACACTGTAGAGCACCTTTATAATCACCCGATTCACGTTGTGACGTTTGGTAGCACACAAAGTGTTCTTATGGTACACGGGAGTTGCACAATCTCATAGTTGCAGGAACTTTGTATAAGTCATGAAGAAAGCAATAGCAGTATACTAAACGATCAAGTGCTAGGCTAACAGAATGGGTCATGTCAATCACATCATTCTTCTAATGATGTGATCCCACTAATCAAATGACAACACATGTCTATGGTCAGGAAACATGACCATCTTTGATTAATGAGCTAGTCAAGTAGAGGCATACTAGTGACCATAGTTTTGTCTATGTATTCACACATGTATTATGTTTCCGGTTAATACAATTCTAGCATGAATAATAAACATTTATCATGATATGAGGAAATAAATAATAACTTTATTATTGCCTCTAGGGCATATTTCCTTCACCAACAGTGCAGCACCAGCCTTCTCCTTTGCAAATGCTGGAGATCCCGCCATCCTAGGCAATACAGTTGGAATTCTGTCCCAAATCCAGGACCCGGGCAATGTTTCAAATGGCCTGAGGCTAAGGAGTTTGATTATGTTGTCTCCAATCCTGCTACTCAGGAGTGGACTGTGTTGCCTCCTATAGAATTGCCTGACCACCTTTCGGGTTACCGCCTAGGCAAATACTCTTTGGGTTTTGACCTGGCCATTCCTTCCCGCTTTTCGGTGTTTGTGCCGTTGATCAGATATTATGGCACGTCTGTTGCAATGATATACTCATCGGAAACCGGAGGATGGACTTCCATGCAAAGTCAGGGTACATATCCAGTTGTTGATTGTGGAAGCACCTTCCTGAATGGCATTATGCATTTCCCTACTCGATGTTCATCATTAGTCGCAGTGGACATGAAAAGGAATGCTTGGAGGAAAATTAAAATGCCGCCTAGAATCAGAAACATGTATGGTGATGCTTCCATTGGGCACTCCCAGGGACGCTTGTATGCTTGGCATATAGTGGATCGTGATGATTACAAACTCTCTATTTGGGTTCTCGAGAATTATGATAGTGGACAGTGGACCCTAAAATGTACTGTTAAATGTTTTGAACTGTTTGGAAGGGATTCTTGCAAAAACGGCGAGTACTACTTGATGTTTGCAATTCATCCAGAATGTAATTTGATTTTCCTTACTGACAGAAAGAAGATATTGTCATACGATATGGATAATCAGAAAGTCCATGTTATCTGTGCTTCTGAAGATTTCTTCAAAGGTCTGCCACTCCGCCTACTGCCTTACGTACCCTGTTTTGCGGAATGGACATCAAATGGTCAGTGAATGCTTAACATACTTGGCATGGCACTAGTTTCTTAGTAAACATGAGTTGTGGGGTATATGCTGAATCTTCTAGTTGAAGCTGTGTGATGGATAAATCAGACATGCGCTCCAATTTGTATTTATTTTCTTTTCTTTTCGTGTCTAGGCGCATAACTTTCTTTTTCTTTGAGCAATGATGTAGCCATGAAGAATTGCAACGAACCCTCCAATGGGAATGTTTAGTTCTAAGAATGAGCTTAGTCGTTTGATCAATTTGCTTCCATGTAATAATTTTGGATGTTGCTCTTTTAGCTCCTATGAGGCAAACAACATATATTATATATGCTTGAAATGTTTAATCTCCTGCAAGCAAATCTTTATTAGGCGAGGAGGTCCGCCTCTTCGCCTCCCGGTACACGCCCGTGGACGCCGCGCTCATCCCGACGGGCCGCCTGGCGCCCGTGGCCGGCACGCCCTATGACTTCCGCCGGCCAGCCGCCGTGGGCGCACGCATTGGCGGCCTCCTGAGCCGAGGCGTCAGTGGGTACGACATCAATTACGTCGTCGACGGCGGGGGCCTGCGCCCGGTGGCGATCGTCCGGGACGGCACATCCAGCAGGGCGATGGAGCTGTGGGCGGACCAGCTTGGGGTGCAATTCTACACCGCCAACGGGCTGAGCGGCGTGAAGGGTAAGGGCGGCAAGGTCTACGGCCGGTACGGCGCGCTCTGCCTGGAGACGCAGGGGTTCCCCGACGCCGTGAACCGCCCGAGCTTCCCGTCGCAGATCGTCCGGCCGGGGAAGGTGTACAGGCATGACATGGTGTTCAAGTTCTCCTTCTAATAGCTACTAGCTGGTCGTATCCAAGGTCGCGAGGTCGGTCGTTTGTCAGGCAACACAGTCACTCTTGTGTTTTGTGTACTGTGTGGATTTAATCGGTTGAGCTTCAGGGGGTATAAAAGCATGCTGCAGGTTCAAGGTTTTTTCATGTCGAGCTTCAAGTTTCTTTATAGCATCTTCGACACGCACCCAGAAAATGGCTCACTACTAAAAACTATCGTTTTTGTGTGCCGGAGATAAAAAACAGCGCTCCAGCAGACGCTATAAAATAGAGCGCGCACAAAAATTGTTAGAGCACAGGTGTGCGCGTGGGCTGCTGGGCTGCAAATTTGAGGTGTCAGATTGTGCATGCGGGCCGCTGCAGGGCGGGCCGCCGGATTGGGCGTGTTTTTTGCATCTGGAAAACCTCTTCGTCGCTCTCATGCGCAAAAGGGCTATTTTGACGCTGTAAAATAATTATCCCGCATCGAGACGAAGCGCGCCTGTTGGAGGGACCTTCTATTTGGCGCACAGTGCGCTGGATACTGAGCAAACGTGCACCCTGGCGCAGGTTGGCCCACAGCATTGGGCTGGCCAACTTGCCTGATTTGTTGTTTCTTTTCCTGGCATGAATCAGACTATTATATTGCTTTTTTCTTTTGTCTAAAAAAAGGGTCGCTTTTCAGTTCTTGGAAGAAAGACAAACTAGATCCGCTTTGAGTCTGTTTCCCCCAAAACAAAAACATTACTGTAACAACTTAAAAAATGAACATAGATTCAAGAAATGTTTACGAATTTGAAAAACATTCATGAATTTCAAAAAAATGTCCATGAATTCAAAATATGTTCCAATATTTCTAGAATTGTTTGTCGATTCTAAAAATATTCACGATAAAAAATCATTACCCGAAAAAAATCGTTTCCAGTTTTCAAAAAAGTTCATGAATTTAGAAAAATCGTCAATTAAAAAGTATTCATGAATTCAATAAATGTTTGGTAATTTCATAAATGTTCCCCAATTTGAAAAAAATGCCTGTAGATTAAAGAAACCACCAATTAAAAAATATTCACGAATTTAAAATATTGTTCCAAAATTCTAAAAATGTTCATGAGTTTCAACAGTTAATCCCGAAATTCGAAAACTGTTCATATATTGAAATGTGTTTGCGAATTTCAAAAAATCATTCCCAAAATTTCAAAAAATTGGACCAAATTTTAAATGAAAAAAAATGATATATAAGGAAGAGAACTCAAACGAAAGTAAACACATAGAAAAAGAAAAACCATTCGCAAAATCTGCATCGATCCATACGGGGGTGATCGAGGAGGTGGTGCACGTTTGCTTGCTATGCTCCGACGCACTCAATTAATAGGACCGGTCTCAGAACTTAACTTCTCCGAATTACTCCCTCTGTAATGTGATATCAGATCTTTTAGCTCACTAAAGTATCCACTTTTTTGAGAAATAAAGTAGTGATCTAAAAGATTTTTTATTAGTTTTTTTAGGAAAGATCTTATACTCCCTCCGTTCCCAAATAATTGTCTTTCTAGCCATCTCAAATAGACTACACATACGGATGTACGTAGACATGTTTTAGAGTGTAGATTCACTCATTTTGTTTCGTATGTAGTCACTTGTTGAAATCTCTAGAAAGACAATTATTTAGGAACGGAGGGAGTAGTTTACAGAGGGAGTAACTATTTGGGCCCAGAACATATTGATTATTTGGGCTGAAATTCGAGCTTGCCAGCCAAGCCCGTCAAACGATCCCATTATTCTCACGGGGTCGCAGAAGGGACGGCGCCGACGAGGAAGCAATAGCCGCCGCCCCTCCCCAAACCCTCGACGAGCGGACCTGCGCCGCCGGCCGGTGACGGTCCCTTGCCGAGGGCGCCGAACCAGAGGAGGCAATGCCGCCAGGAGGAAGAGGCGGGGGCGAGCACGGGGACGGGGAACCGGCGACCGTCCACGGAGATGGGGACGACGAGAACTCATCCCGTTCTTCGCCCCGGCCGCCGTTACCGTTGCTGCCTGGCCTCGCCGTGATTCCCCCAACGTCTGAGGTTTGCTCCCATCCTCCTTCCAATTTTAGGTCTATGAGCTGGTACTGGGAATCTGGAGTATAAACTGTCTCTACCAATTTTAGAAGGAGCAGATGAAGAAACAGAAGTATGGGCAGCCCGCGGCGAGCTTCCCGGAGGACATTCTCATCGAGATCCTGTCACGGGTGCCCTACATGTCCCTGTGCCGCTTCAAGTGCGTGTCCAAGGAGTGGCTCGCCCTCTGCTCCGATTCCGACATCCGCAAGAGGTCGCCGCAGACCTTGTCTGGCTTCTTCTACTTCGATCACGGTTGGAAGACATTGCGCCCTGGTTGGGGTTTCCAGAATTTGTCTGGGAAAGGTGCTCCTATGGTCGACCTCGACGATCTCCCTTTCTTGGGCAGCACATATAAACATTTCGCTGTCACACAATGCAGCACCAGCCTTCTCCTCTGCCGATCTTTGGAAGTCACGCCCTCCTAAGGACTGCGGTTGGAGTTCTCACCTAGATCTAGATTCGTGGATGTTTATCCGATGGCCCGAGCTTGCGAAATTCGATTCGTTATGCGCAATCCTGCTACTCGGGAGTGGACTGTGTTGCCTCCTATAAAATTGCGGGCCACCTTTCGTATTCCCGCCTGAGCAAGTGCATTTTGGGTTTTGACCCGCCACCCGTCCGCTTTGTTGTGTTTGCGCTTTTGAACACGAATCATGGCATGTCCATGGAAATGATCTACTCATCAGAGACTGGAGAATGGACTTCCATGCAGAGTCAGCGTGATGATGTTGGTGTAAATTCGGTTAGTAATTTTGGAATAAGGCATAGCACCTTGTTGAATGGCACTCTGCATTTCCCTGCTTATGATTCGATAGTCACACTGGACATGGAAAGGAATGCTTGGAGGAAAATTAAAATGCCACCTGGCATGACAAACAACTATGCCCGTGCTTTAATTGGGCCGTCTAAGGGACACTTGTATGCTTGGCATATAGAGAATCGATATGATGGTCAACTCTCTGTTTGGGTGCTTGAGAATTATGATAGTGGCCACTGGACCCTAAAGTGTGTAGTTGACTGTTTTGAACTGTTTGGAAAGGATCGTCTCAAATACGATAAGTCCTACTCAATGTTTGCAATTCATCCAGAATGTAATTTGATTTTCCTGACTGATGGTATGGAGAAGGTACTATCATACAACATGGATAATCAGAAAGTGCATGTTATATGCACTTCTGTAGAATTTTCGGAAGGTCTACCCTACACTCCCTGTTTTGCGGAATGGACATCAGATGGTCAGTGAAGGCTTACACATTTTAGCATGGCTCCAGTCTCTTGTTAAACACCAATTGTTGGGTATATGCCAAATATTCTAGTTGAAGATGTTTGTTGGATAAGCCTTAAATGCACTTATGGGTGCATGTTGTTCTGGTTCTTTGAGCAATGTTGGTTAGCCATGAAGAATTTGTTACTGATCCTCCGATGAGAATGTTTAGTTATACGAATGAACCTAGTCACTTAATGTATTTACTTTCATGTAATAATTATTGATGTCACTCTTTTAGCTCCTCGTATGGAGCAAACGTGAGATAATATATTCTGTGTTTGGAATGTTTAATTTCCTGGAAGCATATCATTAGTATGCAATTTGCTATCCACCAATGCTAAAAATTGATCTTGGCTTGTTTTTATGCAACTCCATCTGGATTGGCTTTTCCATGTACTAGATGACCCGTTGCGCCAATGGCGCAAAGGCCGAATGTAAGCCAATTATTGTGAGAGAATGCATTAATATATTTGTTGCACGAAAAGAATAGCTCATATACTATATGTAGTGAGCACATAAGATTGAAAACGATGCACTAAGTCATGTAGGAAAGTAATCTTGACTTTCTGCAGATGTAGTTGTTGAAGAGCGTTTGTAAAATAAACAGGAATGTAATTGCTTTTAATTTATTGCATACACTGTGATCGGAAGACGTGATCAGGGGGAAGCTATGAAAGCATTGAAGCAAAAGCATGCATAAAAGGAAGCTTGTTTCTTGAGTCATAGTTTTCAGGAAACAGTAGCAGAAGAGTTCTTCACATATATATACAATAAGCGGTGATAAACCGCTTTTCACTACAAAGAGAACAATATAATCTAAAGATGATAGACTACATTACACAGTACTTTTTACCATAGAAGCAGCAGGGGAAGACTAAAGTTTATATATAGCTTGCTCGGAGTTCTCCGAAAGGGGAAAGATATTGGTCTCATTCATGCGAAACAAAAGGTGGCTGTTTTCGTAACCAACAAAGCATGCAGGCCAGGATACATTGACCAAAGTCTACCAGAAACTATTTCTGGTTGCTTCGAGGCGGTGCTCAAAATTATAGGATGTCCGATGTCGCTCGGAAAGATAAACATCTTTTTTAATTATCTCACAAATAAAAATAAGGATGTTCTCTGAATAAATTAATATTGGTTTCTATAAGAGAAATTCAATTAAATGGTCAGCATGATACCCATACAGCGTAGACTTCGCTTGATAAGCAAGCAGAATATAGAAGATACCTTGACAAAGAAGAGATATTACAGTTATTAGCATACTGCAACATACCATTAATCACAGTTGCAGAATAAGTAGAACCAAAGAAACGTTAGTCGTACAGTATGTACATATCTAGATAACGGCATGGAAGAAGTGCTCCATGGAAGAACTACTACCTCGCTTTCTTTGGTGCGCCAACTCCCTTGGCGGCATTGCCTGTTCTGAATTTGATCAATTAGCAAAAACAACGACACGTTAACAACTTTGTTCCTGGTGATAAAGGCTAGATCTTCAGAATGTTGTATACACAGGAAGTGCATAAAGATTAGACACAAAAATTGCAAGACAACGTAAACAAACAGAAGACTCATTGAACCCTAGCACATAGGAAACCAACTTCATAGATAATCGATTGGCAGGCGCATGCAACAGGAAAGAAATGGTAATACACATAAAAATGCTGAAGGTACATATATATCTTACTGACCCTCTCATGAATCTAGAAAGAAAAGTCTGATCAAACAGCATTAGACGCATTAGTGAAGAGAGAAAACATAGTCAACATACAAAGGGAACAATGTTTTTCATTGTAAAGAAGGGAAGGCTTCGTAAATTCCTAAATGGGAGGGTAGTATTACTGTTTAGGCATCTATGCTGCAATTTATTAATTAGCGAGTAACTAAATAGTAAAAGGCTGTGTTTTTTTTGTGAGTAAGTGATTAATCTGCATATATCAGTGAGGTACAGAACAGGAATTGAGCCTGGTAATAAACCCGCACTCAGTAAATTTGTAATTGTTGTGACCAAGAAGCAAGCAGAAAAATAACTGAACCTTAGAACTTATATTAGAAAAAGTAGAGATCAAATGCATATACCAAAGCAGGAGCCGTTCCATAATCTAACACAACAATCTAATTTGTTCTATAGGAGGGGTTTTCACCTTTTGGTCTTAGAGGGGTCAGGAAGCATGTTCTTTGGATCCTCAGCAGATGCACTTTCAGTTTCCTCTCCAACCTGTATAATTTGGTGTTATCAAAGATCATTGTACATCAAGCATGATCTATGCAGAATGGGTATGATATCTGTATAAAGGCAAGGCACAAATCAAAGCTGGCAACTAATCTGTATAATCATCTTCAAGGAAAGGCAAGAAAATAGTGTGCAGCAGCAAAGCTTTACTTTTTTTTAAGAAAGCAAAGCTTCAGCTATTTCTTCAGCAAGGAACCAAATTCAGAAATCAAAGTCCAAACAGAGAATAAATGTCGGCTAAGATTATTAGAAGAGATGCACCACATTAATGTCTCTATGTATTATTGCATTGCTATGCAGATATTCCAACCCTTGCAAAATCTGCCTAGTATACTTCCTAATGACCTGATCAAAATACGCAACGAATCAGTTTCTCTTCTGCGAGTCAAATCACAGAAAACCGCATGATTGATGGTTACTTACTGCCTCCGGGAATGAACCGGGTTTTCCAAGAAGCGACTGGATAGACCCTCCAGGAACAAACTCCAGCGGGATATTCAGTGTGTCTTCCTCACGGACAGTCCCGAGGTACCTCTTCTCAAATCACAGGAAGTAGATCAAACAACTGCAGTCTAGCAGTCAAGTATAGAGTATCTAAAATGTAATCGATCTTTCATCTACTAACCACAATATTGGGGTGCGAAAGGTTCTTGAGGAGCTTCACTTCTTCCTCAAGTTCTCTTTTATGCGCCTAATCATAGAAACAAAAGCCACAAATCACCTCACATGAAGGAAAGCCTCAACAACTAAATTGGTAACCAAATCGGTCGGAGAAGTGCTACTCACTTGGGCCTTACCACGGCTATCACTTGCATTACACTGCTATGCATATACTAATCATTTGAATTTATTCCTAGAAGGTAAATAAAGAATGGAAGCTTAAGCACAACCACTGATTTCTATCAACTTCCCAAAACAAAGCATTTGAAGCTATATTAATATGCAAGCCCAGATTCTCATATACTTTATTATGGGGGAAAACAACCATATCAGAGATAAACATGAATCATCACTTACTTTTGCTGTTGTTGTTGGAAAGAGCATGACTTCCTGATGTGTGCTTCGTTTCGTTCTTCTACAACCGAACTCTGTAATAAAGAACAAACTAATAAGGCACACACTCAGTACTGGTAATATCTGTAATCGATGGATGGTAACGCCCTTGGAAAGGAAACATAAACCTGGGTTGATCGGCGCTGTTCTGAAACAGCTGTATGCAGGCAGTGGAGATAGTTGAGCAGGCTGCCATGCTTGTGACAAAGCGGCTGGTCTGTACATATGTGACAATTAAGAAGGGTTCAAAAGTTAGCGTGACAACGTGTATAATATCAAAACCGAGACATATGTTTACCATCGACATCTTCAGCAGCATCTAACTCTTCTTCCTTGACCGTTACTTCCTGGAAACAAACAGCCAAGCTATTAAATTGTTTGATTTCACTGTATTTAATTTGAGAGGATTAACTGTAAAGCATCGTTAGATTCCTGAATTTGGTCTGTTTAGAATGAGTACACAGGACAATGTGCAGATGTACCAATCAAGCATCCGTTTATACTATCCAGGAGCTCAGAGTTTAGTAACTCTACTGCATATGATAGCAGGTAATATCTATGGTAGGGCGTATCTTGTACCCACAAGACTAATGTCAATTTGTTTGTAAGACATGCATAATCACTTTTCTTAGCCGACTTGAGGCTAGAATGAGAAGTTAAAAAACACTATCTATTATAAATTCTATTGTATGCGGCGTGCAGACATTTAAAACACCTATGTTTTCTGACGAAATGAATGGTAATGGCTGATTACTAATTTCCTAAATCAGTTTTTTCCTTCAAAACCTAATTCACGGATAAACATGCCTAAATGGGAAAATGGAGGGTGGATGTACAATTATGACAGCTAGCTCATACAGAGGCATGAAGAACATCCTCTGTTCGCATGGCCAACATCATGTACTGCTGTGTCAGACCACAAGATTAAACAAACACTTTTGAAACCTTCGTTTACGAATTTAGCTTTTGTCAGTGGGTAATAGAAATACAAAATCATGTCACGTGCTCTCTTACACAGAAAAATCAAACATCAAGCGTGACTGTATTTAAGAGAGAGAGAGAGAGAGAGAGAGAGAGAGAGAGAGAGTTCACCTTGTTCATCTTTATCAATCTCATTCTCAAAATTCTTCTTCTACTCTCCACAAGTAACCAGGATATGAGAATCAAAATTAGATTATCAGAAAAACTGGAAAATCAAGGACGCAGATGGGCATCACAGATTGGAGAGGAGGAGGGGCACGGCTGCTACCTGTAGACATGCGTGGCTTCAGAGGGTTGCTCGCCCCCACCCCTTGCTTATGCTGTCGTGGCCCTGTCTAGGTCAATCGGAGAAACTCAGGTGGTCGCCATCTCCCCAACCGACGAGCGCCCCCAGCTTCTCCCGCCTGCACGCACCTGCCCGGCCCTTCTCCTCCATCGCTGCCGGTCCGGTCGACATCCACAGGCTGAGCCCGAGCAGCCCCATCCCCCTCGACTTGTGGAGGCAGGAGCGGAGGAGGCGGCAGGGATATTCCTCCCCAGACGCCCCCACTCTCTCCTCCTCCTCCTCCCCCGTCTCATCCACCCCTCCTCGTCCCGGATCCCGCCGAAACCGAGGCTTGTGGGCGCAGAGGCGAGCTTCTCCGGCGGCGGCGGCGGCAGGAGAGGAGGCGGGGGTCGCGGGGAAGACGCGCGGGCTAGTTCACCGGCATCGGCGGCGAGCTTCTCCGGCGGCGGCGGCAGGAGAGGAGGCGGGGGTCGCGGGGAAGACGCGTGGGCTAGGTCACCGGCATCGGCGGTGAGCTTCTCCGGCGGCGGCGGCAGGAGAGGAGGCGGGGGTCGCGGGGGAGACGCGCGGGCCGGAGCTGGCCGGAACCGGCCGGCGCGATGGGGAGAGAGAGGGGTTCGGCGGCGGGGCTCCTAGGGCGCAGGAGGAGGAGGTGGGAGGGAGTGGCGGCGGACGAGGGAGGGGGGAGCGAGGGGCGTGGGGCTGTGGATCGGGGCTAGGGTTCGATGCCGTTTTCTACCCTGCGCGGTGCGGTGATTTTTCCGCTCGCCTGGTGCGCTGCACCCCACGCGCGGCGCGGTGTGGTGGGCTTCTTTCCCTCGCGTGGTACCGTGCGCTTGATGCCTTCGTTGTGACTATCACTCTAGGAGGCTTTATATGTTAGACTAGACCATGACGGCGCGCGTTGCCGCGCCCGTCTATTTTGACAATAGAATGATAGTGATATTTCTAAATTAAAGGGTGGTACAAAGCATGAAAGTAAAATTTATATGAACTAATATATAGTTGTTCGCATACAAGTGCATTTGCATGAGCCATATATGTCCAATAAAGTGACTAAGGTCGTAGTGTGATCTAGTTTTGATGATCTAACGGCTTCTCGGGATACGAGGGCATCCTGTATTATTTCATCAAAAGACAAGTACTCTCTCCGTAAACTTTTATAAGACGTTATAGATCACTAATTTAGTGATCTAAACAATCTTATAAAAGCGTACAGAGGTAGTATTTAGCAATTTGGATTTTCCAAAAGATATTGTATACATATATCCACAAAGAGATCGAATAGATGTGTAGGATGTGAATTTTTACCGGGCAGATACCTTAATTGAACAACACCTTCTTTGTAAGAAATCTATTGCGTGAGCTGCTCGCACCCATTCCCTGCAAATAACTTTGTAAGAGAGAACTGTGTGCATTTTCTTTGTGTATATGCCACTTCCTAATAATTATTTGGCTGCTACTCCCTAGTACCCAAAAAGTTGGCATGTACATTTGTCCCCAACATGTTTCATGCACAATTAGGGATAACAAGCCTCCAAGAATCCTCCAAACCAACAGACCAGAACCAGACCAGAGCACTTGTATTAAATCTGACAAAAAATGGATGAATGTGCTCGTGGGAATAATTATAATAGTAACACATG
This sequence comes from Aegilops speltoides, assembly GCA_021437245.1. Taxonomy (NCBI): domain Eukaryota; kingdom Viridiplantae; phylum Streptophyta; class Magnoliopsida; order Poales; family Poaceae; genus Aegilops; species Aegilops speltoides. Next base: position 113,368,951 of record CM038147.1, read on the forward strand.
CATATATGGAAATTTCATGAACTTAATAAGGTAAAAAAATTAAGGTACATACTCTGGAGTCTCGAATGTTATGTCAGCAAAACAACCCATAATACATCTTTGTTTAGAAATGGTTTTTGTTTAGTAAGAGGACACCCACCAGTTTTTTTTTTTTGACATAGACACCATTGTAAAGCCATATAGAGTGGATTATCACAAGACATGTTCGGTGATATGGTGGATGCATATATTCCCCTTATATAAATAGTGATCATGATCTCAGTATTTAGGTCAGGTCAAACATGCGAAACATTAACCTATTTCCCCTCATGACACATGTGTTTAATTATCTCCAGACTTGATGCTGCAACTACAGAGGGAAAGCAAAAAAGGACTGACAAACATACGTAATAGCAAGCATGGGTATCTGATGGTGTAACTCTAATATAATATTATAGGTGCTCTTGCTGTTCAACTTCCTGTGCGTAGGAGCAAGATAACAAGAAATAATATAAACTCTTGTATGCAACATGATGGCTTAATTAGCAATCAAGAACCGGGGAAATAAATCTTACAGGTACTTGAGGTTCTTGATATAAGCAACTGAATTTTGGATGCTCTAGCCAAGATGACCTCTCAGATGGAAATTGGACCAGAAGTTGTGTACACACTTTGTTACTCGTTGTCCTAAAAAAACCTATACACACTACAAAAGAGAGGGGCATAGAAACTGCAGATCTACAAGAAAAATCACCTTCATTCCCGCAAAAAGAAAAAGAAAAATCACCTTCAGACTGCTACATAGCTGCTCTAGGATGTATCCCCAAGGAGACATTGCAACAGGAGACCGGGAGAGGGTTTATATAGGACCAGTAGGGAGGCGAGGGGACTGCAGTGGAATACCATTAATCTTATTGGCGACCAGGGAGTAAAGCACCTTTACTGCCATAGTGCCATTAATGGGTTGTAGCAACGGAAATTTAACTTCAACACATCAATTCGAGGGAGCACTTCAATCGCCCGCCCAAGCTTCCGCGGGAGCGACTCCGCTCGTTCTAGTAGTACTATCTTCTTTCTTCCTTTCCTTTCCCTACGGGGCCGGCGGAGAGAGAGAAGTCAATCAGGCCCAATTCAACGAGCGAAGCCCAAAAATGTTACCGGAGCAGCGGCCCATCCATTTACTGCTTCGTGGTCACTGAAGGAAGCAAGCACGGGTGCGACTTGGCAGAAATCACACGGCCAAAAACGCATAGATATGAAGATCCAATGGCCAAAAATGCAAATGGCTTGAGAAGGCTCGAAAGGTGCGCAGTTATAATATATTTAAATGTTACATCATATACATACTTACAGAGGGTATAAATAAAGCTTAGTTTCCTTTATGAAACTTGCATAGTCGTCCATTGATGGTACCAAACAGTCTGCAGCTTTACAAGCCTACTGTCATATGCTTGTAGTTTTTTTTTTCGGGTGTCATATGCTAGTACTCCCTCCGTCCCAAAATTCTTGTCTTAGATTTGTCTAGATACAGATGTACCTAATACTAAAACGTGACTTGATACATCCGTATTTAGACAAATTTAAGACAAGAATTTTAGGACGGAGGGAGTAGTTAACACTAAGGTACCTTCAAATTTGTAGCTCGTCACTTTAACTCATGCACCTCTAGTGTGTTTACAATTTTTGTTTCGGTTGAGCTGTATCCATGCCTCCATGGTGGTGTGAATTGTACCCTCCCATCTCTGGTGTATACCCAGTCCTCGCTGCAGCCTGCAGATCACCAAACACTTGAGTGCGTACTGCTAGTCTGCTACTGGAATTATGTTGCATCCGAACTTCTTTGCATTGCCTGACAATGAAGCTCCGTTCTCCTCAAGTGGGGCTGAAACCTTCTACCCGCCAATGATGCTGAAGCACATAGGCGTGGGCGGGCTATATACATCTGAAATTTTAGGAGATACTGGGAGACTAATATGTCTTTTTTTCCACTCTTTTCATGTTCTCCTGTTAACAACTCGTCAGAACTGGAACCTTTTCCACCCTGGTTGTGGTTGGTATTCTTTGTTTTGCGCCATTATGTGCAGCTGTACCTGTAAATAATGGAAGATATTCCCCTCACTGGAAGAACGTGTTTGTTGTTGCTTTGATCTTTGACGTGCCGGTTCTCCTAATGAAATGGTCTTGTGTGATGTGTACGTAAAACTGTCGATGAGCTCTTCTTTTGCAAAATAATCAATCTCTTAACTCACAAAATAGTCAATTTGATTGGTATGTCTCTAAATATGCAAAATTGCCAGCTACTGGTGCTTTTTTTTTTACATCTTGCCAGCTACTGGTGCTAGTGCTACCAACTCAGTCTGGTACTAGCGGTGCATGTATATAGCGCACCTGAGCAATTACGAGCTGGGAAGATTTTGCGTATGCTTAATGGTTTCATGAGGTACATGATCCAGATGAGAGAATCAGATTACCACTGGAGCTGAAAGAAAAGACAGCTTCTAGTTCATGATTATAAGTTTATAACTAGCACATCCACTGAAGATTGTCAACTTTTTCCTTAAATCCAAGAATTAATTCTACGTAAATTTCACTCCGTCAGTTGCATATACGCACGGCCAACCTGAACCTGCTGCGCCTTGAGAAGCTCAGAGCTATCAGGCAGAGTTCCAATAGCAGAGAGTCTGAGAATCCTATAACCATCTACCAACGCATGCGGTCCACCCACCTATTTTCCTGACACACAACCGATCACCCTCAGCTATCCGGTTCAGGCGAATTTGGCCTCTCACTTGTGTGCCCCAATACCAGGTAAAATTAATCCCTCATAACAGTCAAATGGGTCAACATTAGTTCTAATATGGCATGGCATGGCATGGCACAACACGGCTTAGTTCTGTAGCCATAACGGTCCTCATAAGTGTAGGTTTCGTCTATCTTCTAAATATCCGGGACTAGAGTGGTTCTGCAATTTTCGAACTCTACCCCCCCCCCCCCGGGTCCCCCGTATCGCCTTTTCAATTTTGAAAAAAAAGAACAAAATAAAATGATAAAAACTTCAAAAATTAGAATCCTTCGAGATGTAGTTATGTTACTGCATCTACTAGTTAGTGAAATTTAAAAACATAAATTTCGACATATTTTCCAAAAAAATGTTATGAAAAAGTAAAACGACTATATCTTTTGCATACGATGTCGAAACAAATGTATAATATATCAACATGTTTAGCACAAAAATCCGGTTTCGATTTTGATAGGCCGGTTTGCAAATTTTTGGAATCCTCAGATTCTGAAAGGAAAAAAAGTTATGCTCAATTTTCAGTTTTTTGAATTTTGGTTAAATCTGGTGAAACTACTTATTCAAAAAATATTAGTGTTACTAAATAATTATTCAAGAATATTAGTGTTACTAAATAATTATTTTAGTTTTTTAAAATTTTGGTCAAATCTGGTCAAACTACTTATTCAAGAAATATTAGTGTTGCTAAATAATTATTGTTTTTTAGAATAATAGTTTCAAACTCAACCGGTGAAACGTGTTACTTCATGCTCAAGCTAAATTCCTAAGGGTTAATAGGATTGACAGCTTACTATTGTCAGGAAAACAACAAGTGCAGACTTGGAAACTATGAGGAATAGAACTCGGAACTTAAGCGTGCTAAGGGCGAAGTAGTGAGAGGATGGCTGACCGGCCAGAAAGTTAGATGATTTGGAATGAGTGCTCCACACTTGAGCAGTGACGAGTGATGATTAGAGATTAAGTCAAAAAAATCCTTTAGTCCCGGTTGGTGTTACCAACCGGGACTAAAGGTCCCCCAGCCCCCGGCTCGGGTTCGTGCCACGTGGTGGGTCTTTGGTCCCGGGTCGTGTTGAACCGGGGCTAAAGGAGGGGGGATCTTTAGTCCCCACCCTTTGGTGCCTGTTGGAGAACCGGGACTAACGATCCTTACGAACCGGGACTAAACCCCGATTCTGCACTAGTGTGCCCCAATACCAGGTAAAATTAATCCCTCATAACAGTCAAATGGGTCAACACTAGTTCTAATATGGCATGGCATGGCGCAACACGACTTAGTTTTGTAACCAAATCGGTCCTCATAAATGTATATTTCGTCCCGCTTCGTTTTCATGGTGTGAGTTTCCCTCCTCCTTCCCCACCGTCACCATTATCTACAATCTTTACTATTAAAACGGAGTTGGGGATGCATTCGCACGCCCAACTCTGCCTTCCTCGACCCCTCCTCCCCACACCCTACATTAACTCAATCAAATGAAAATAAATATTACCAAAACCTCAACTAAATAAAAAAAATCTTGTCATCCCCTACACATCCCAAATTAAATCAAAATTTTCCAATACCTCAACAAAATTAAAATTTTGTCTTTCGTACTCATACTCAAATCAAATCTTATCAAAATCTAGAATATGATGTGTGTAAGATTTATGTCGGACACGATTGATGTTGAACCAGTAGAATGTGCATGCCCCGTTGCAATGCACGGACAATTAGCTAGCATCATGTACAATTACACGACATCATCTATTGACTCATTTCACTTGTAGGACCTCAGAGAGATTAAAATTGTAGTTTGGTATCAAGGGGACGTCATGATCAGAATATATTACGCTCAAAGGTGGCTCAAGAATTAAATAGTTTGCGGTTTTCATGACGTCGTTTTGATCGTGCGAGTTTGCCAACAACATGACATGAGATTCGTAAATAACATCTTTTTCTTGAAACTTCGGAAATCTTTTATTGGATCAAAACAGAGTTACATCATCCACTAAGCCCTTTACAATGAAAGCCGGCGGCTCCTCAATCCAGATGGAAGATGGAGCCAACACCGCTTGCCTAGCTAAACTATGAGCGACATAATTTGCCTCCCTAGGGCAGTGAACAAAAGATAGCAAAGTATAACCTATGATGAGGACCACATAGTCCGAATAGATCGCTGCTGCACCCAATGCCGTAAAGCCACCATTGTTCATAGTTTCAATCACCTCAAGACAGTCGGACTCCACAATGAGCTTGGTGATCCCCATCCGCTGCGCTAGCAACAGGCCATGCCGTGGTGCATGTGCTTCCGCCGTCCCAGCGTCAGCAACATGCTCCAGTCTCTCATTTGAAGCAGCGATGAATCCACCAGCTATAAATTTTTCAGAATCCAACAATGCAGCACCAGCCTTCTCCTTTGCAAATGCTGGAGATCCCGCCATCCTAGGCAATACAATTGTAATTTTGTCCCAAACCCAGATCCCTGGCAATGTTTCAAATGGCCTGAAGCTAAGGAGTTTGATTATGTTGTGTGCAATCCTCCTACTCAGCAGTGGACTGTGTTGCCTCCTATAGAATTGCCTGACGACCTTTCGCGTTTCAGCCTAGGCAAATACTTCTTGAGCTTTTTGACCCGGCCACCCCGTCCCGCTTTGTAGTGTTTGTGCCCCTGTACACATATGGCCTGTCCGCCGCCATGATCTACTCATCGGTAACTAGAGGGTGCACTTCCATGCAGAGTCGGTACAATGGTGGCAGTGCATATCAGGTCAGTGATTTAGAAAGCACCTTCCTAAATGGCATTGTGCATTTCCCTACTCAATCTTCATCAATAGTCACAGTGGACATGAAAAGGAATGCTTGGGGAAAAAAAATAAAATGCCACCTGGCATGCCAAACAAGTATGGTTGTGCTTCCATTGGGAAGTCACATGGACGTCTGCATGTTTGGGAAGAGGATCAAGATGGTTGCCAACTCTCTATTTGGGTTCTTGAGAATTATGATAGTGGACAGTGGACCCTAAAGTGTACCATTAACTGCTTTGAACTGTTTGGAAGGGATCGTTGCAAAAACGATGAGTACTACTCGATGTTTGCAATTCATCCAGAATGTGATTTGATTTTCCTTACTGACAATATGGAGAAGGCATTGTCATACGATATGGATAATCAGGAAGTGCATATTATCTGTGGTACTGGAGATTTCTTGGAAGGTCTACCTTACTCTGCGTCTTTTGCGGAATGGACATCAGATAGTCACTAAAGGCTTGCAATACTTGGCATGGCTCTAGTATCTTAGTAAACATCAGTTGTCGGGTATATCCCAATTCTTGAAGATGTGTGTTGGATTAGTCTTGTGTAGCCATGAAGAATTTGTAACTGCCCTATTTGCTTTCATGTAATAGTTATTGATGTCACTCTTTTAGCTTCTCGTATGGGGACAAATGTGAGACAAATATATTATCTATGTTTGAAATGTTTATTTTCCTACAAATATATCTTTAGTATGCAATTTTGTATCCACCAACCTTAAATATTGTTTTGCCCTGCTTTTATGCATTAGGAAGATTTATTTGTTATGTCCTTCTGGATTGGCTTTTCAATGTATGTTACAACATATAAATGGGTATAAAGAAGGCTTAGTTTCCTTTCAAGTATGAAACTTGCATGGTCTTCGATTGATGATATCAAACAATGTGCAGCTTTACAAACCTACTAGAGAACTTAGTTAACTAAGCCGGTATGTTTGTAGTTAATACCGGGTTAGTACCCTTCAAATTTGTAGCTTATGATTCTAACTCATGCACCTCTAGTGTTTTTTAATTCTTGTTTGGATTGAGCTTTATCCATAAACCATTTTTTTCTGTTCATTAACTCTGGTTAGATTGTTGTATTTGGATTCTTTGGATCAACAATGGCGGGTTGAGAAGCTTGACAGTGATGGATGTCTTTGAAGCCTCAAGCTAGACAGTCCTGGTTAGTACGGCCTCGGAGAAAACCAAATCGATTCTGGTAAATAATTCTCAAGATAACCTGAGCAAAGAAGATACAAGTCCTCTTTGACAGTGCCCCAACATGTTTTCGTGGCTAATAGGATCTGGCAAGCAAAGTCGGAGCCTAACTGAAAGTGCGTTATATCGACTAGATGGGGGGTGAATAGGCGATTTTTATGAATTCTTCACTGAGGAATTTGCTGGTGAGGAAATTCCTTAGCGAAGAACTACTTGCAGCGGAATAAGTAATCAGAAGTAAACATAACAGGATACAAACATAGTCATCATGATGAAATGAAGACTAGCACAGAGTACAGAAAGCGTAAACACAGGATAACAAGATGAAGACGAACAGACTGAAGAAATTGAACTGAGGAATCTGTGAAAGTCTTGATCAAAGTCTTCAAGCGAGATATGAACAATGTACAACACAGTAATGAGGAAATGAAAGAGTTGAGAAAATAGAACCAGTTAGTTGGTGAAGACAATGATTTGGTAAACCAGTTCCAACTGTTGTCTCGGTTGTACGTCTGGTTGGAGCGGCTGAGTATTTAAACTCGAGGACACACAGTCCGGACACCCGATCTCGAGCCGCAACTCAGGACACCCATCCTCACCGTATTCTCCTTGAACTAAGACCACGCAGCCTCGTCCGATCACTCGTGGTAAGTCTTGGTGACTTCAAACCTTCACAGACTTGGTCACTCGGCGATCCACAATTCCTCTTGGATGCTCTAGACCTTGACGCCTAACCGTCTGGAAGAAGCACAGTCTTCAAAGGTAACAAGCGTCGGATCCACGCAGGATCAATTTCTTTAGTGATGCTCAATCACTTCGGGTTTGTGGGGGTTTGGTTTTGGGATTTCCTCACTTGATGATTTTCGCTCAAAGTCCTCGGAGGATGGGTTGCTCTCAGATGACAAGTGTCAAGTTCTCTCGGAGCATCCAACCAACTAATGGTTGTAGGGGGCGGCTATTTATAGCCTAGGGAGCAGCCCGGCATGATAAGACATAAATGCCCTTCAATGATATGACCGTTAGGTGGATAAGATATTTTGGACAGCCGGCACGCAGCTCAGCAACGGTCGGAAATTTGACTCTCAAATTCCTCAGGGCTATCATGTTCCTCACTGTGTAGGCAATTCGCACTAGCGAATTCCTAACTCCTCAGTTAGAGCAAGGTCCTCGATGACGGAAGAACTGTGTCTCATCCTTTGAAGAAATTGGTGAAGCGTATGAGATTTCAATGGCTTCGCTCGAAGGGATTGGTAGGTGTAGGATTTTGAGTTGAGCATCACATGGAAATTTTTCCTTAGTATTTCCTCGACCCCTTTAACGATGACGGTGTTTCCTATGACTCAAGAAAGAGAAAATGAAACTACGAAAACAACAGTCTTCACGCTTCATATTCCTCGAATGAATATCAAGTCTTCAAGGTCACATCAATTTCTTCACTTTCAAAGTCTTCAGAAAGTCTTGAATATCAAAGTCTTGATTGAAGAACTTCATTTTTAGGGTCGACTTTCTCTGTAAATATCAAACTCCTCATAGACTTATAGACCTGTGTACACTCACAAGCGCATCAGTTACTTAACCTATAAGTCTTCAATACACCAAAATCACTAAGGGCACTAGATGCACTTACAATCTCCCCTTTTGGTGATTGATGACAACATAGGTTAAGTTTTCAACGAGGATAAACATATGAAGTGTAAATATCGATATTGAGGAATTTGATTGCAAGATATAGAAGAACTCCACCGAATATGTGCATAGTGAGGAATTTTCTTTTGAGGCAATGCACATTTGAAGAATTGAATCATGGAGATCTCCCCTATATCTTGTAATTCATACACGCATTTGATATATAATATGAAGAATTTGAAATGCATGATGAAATATGGTGCTGATGAGATTCAAACATGCGTGCAATAATATTAACGAGGAATAGGCATGCGAATAACACATCAAAGTATCGAACACGATTGCATCGATTCGAGCACAATGCACCGTTCAAAAGTATCATGGCACCATCGGATTTAAGATTACAACTCGATTCAATAAAAGTTTCAGAAGAACGAGAGTTGTAACTTAACAAAAACACCCATAATATAAACCTGCTTGAAGACTAACTCAGATTTCTCCCCTTTGTCATCAAATGACCAAAAGGGTCAAAAGCGAGACTAACGCCTCAAGATTTTCAAGTCGATGGAGGCGCCCGGCGTTGTCGGGGTTGTTTGTTGAAGTAGGGCTGCCGCAGATGTCGTCCAAATCTTCATGTTCATCGGTTTCACGTGATGAAGAATAAGAACCGCCACGGATCGGGAACTTTGACTCTCTTAAATTTCTTGGAGGTGGTGCAGACCGGTCAAATGCTTCCAGAGACCCATAGTCTTGAGTTCTTCCATGGAATATACATGAGTGAGAACAGCCAGTGCGGTTGAGGGTTTCATGAAGATGATCTGATTTTCTTCACTACATTATGGGTTGAGGTCATGTTGTGAAGAATTGCAGCAAATTGGCGTTTCACCCATTTGTGATTGCGATCAACCTTCCGATGAAGGCGAGGAGTAACTCACGGTCGATCATCACCACAGGTCTTTGTTGCTTGAGGCTTTTGCTTGGCTGATGTATTTGCGGCAGTGTCATGTGTTGCGGAATCGTCATTGGTGGAGTAAGATAAAGCCAGACGGAATTGACCATCCAATGGACGAGTGCCTTCATCGATCATAGCAGCTGCCTTGCCCTTATCATCAGACGATGAAACTGGTCGCTTGAGGACTTCAATGGGCGGCAAGTAGCTACCATGGTTTAGAGTGTCAGCCTTGTAATTCAGTGAAGATCTTGCCCTTATGAATCTCATAATCCAAGGCGCATAGGGCTTCAGCTCAAAAGGTGACATTGCAACATTAGCCAGAGTCCTCATGAAGAAATCATGGAAGTTGATGGGAACGCCATGAATGATGTTGAAAAGCATGTTCTTCATGATGCCAACAACATCTTCATCATTTGAGTCATGGCCTTTGATAGGACTCATTGTCTTCGTTAGGATTCGATAGACAGTCCGAGGCACATACAGCAATTCCTTGACAAGGAATTTGGTTCGAGGGGCCTACCCTAGCTTCAAAGGCTTCATGAGCACTTGCATATAATGATCTGTCAGTTTGCGGTCATTGTAGATGCATCGTGCACTGTCATGGGGAGGATCAAGAGGAAGGACATGAAGCAATTCAGTTGCTGGTGCCTTATAATGAGTGTTTTCTATCATCCAATCCAGCACCCATGAATTGATATCTTCAGCATCTCCGGTGATATGCAAAGTGGCATAGAACCGAAGAATGAGTTCTTCATTCCAATCACAGATATCGGTCAGAAATTCAGAGTCTGCATCGTGAATAACTTCGAATCTTGGCTCGAAGCATGGCGGAGATTCCATATCCACATGAGGAATGTGCTCATGATCGAAGATTTTGTCCTTGTCAAAGAGCACCGAGGAATAGAAGTTGGCTTGAGTAGCGATCGTAAGCGTCTTTTCCTTATGCGAGCGAGTCATATGGATTATGTCGATGAAGAACACATGCTCGGAAAATAAGTCTTGACCTTGAATTTTTGCTTGCTAGAGAACGGATTCTTGGTTTGGGCAGAGGAGTATCGGTGATTTGCGGTACAACCTCGAGAATTGCGATCTCGGTGCTTGGTGAGGAATTTCTGGTTCCTCTTCTTGTGCGGTTTGGGGATCAAGAAGGGTTCTTGACACTAGCGGTGGAATCTCTTCATGAGCAGACGATGTGGGATGAGTTTCTTGAGCCCATTTGAACAGTTGTAGCCGGGGATAGAGGAATTTGTTGAATAGGAGTGAAGAGAGGAGTATTGGGATACTGACTTTCCCAAAAGTCATCGTTCATCACTGGTGTAGTGCATCCAATATCCACATCTTCGTCTTCTTTTTCAATTTCCTCAACACCAACCTCTTCAGCTGTGAACTGAGGCATTGGTGAGGAAACGACTGGTGGTGATGGGAATGTTTCCACTTCAATTTCTTCATCAAACTGCTCTGAGGTAGCAATAGAATGATTTTCTTCATCAGATCCGCTTGGGATCTTGTAGTCTTCTCCATAAGGAACAATTTCCTTAGACGACATGGAGGAAATGGGAACGGCATCAATGGGATTTTCAAGCGAGCTGGTCATTGGCTTCATTTTCTTCGCGGCCGAAGAATTTGACGCAGCTGATGCCTTCCTTTTCTTCACTGCAGCTCGCTCTGCAGCCTTTGTCTTCTTCACTTCATAAGTAGAAGGAAGAATTGGAGTTGGTGTTGGCGCGGGAGGAGCTGAGGACTGTGGTTCATTTTCTTCAGGAATCAGTGCGATTGCCTGATCTTCTTGATTTCTTCAGCGCACCACTAGTGGATGCCACAGGAATTTTTCGATGGTGGAATGGAGTCATCAGCCTGGAACTTATAGTTTCATCGGCAGGTTGAAAGTCATCAGCGATCTTGGCATGTTCTTCAGCAGGCTGAGCAGAGTCTGCAGCCTGAGGATTTGCTTGTTGCGATGGGGCTGCAACAGTTGTCATTTTCTTCGTCAAATTGACGAATCTCACTTTGGCTCCTTGCCAATCAGCATTGTATGCATCGAAATCTTTGCTGAGGGCTTGGATTTCAGATTGAGCTTTGAGAAGTTCTTTAGGAGTCAGGTTGATGATGTTCTTCTTCAGAAGCTTCTCCTTTCTAGCTTGTGCTCTCTTTATCTCACGAGCCTTTTCAAACTTCCATTTCTCTTCAGAGATGAAATGGGTCAGCATATGACTTTGACCAGGAGTTAGAGGCAGATCAGGCATTGGAGTGTTTGGATCCTGATGCCATAAGTCGATGTAGTCGAGGATCTTCTTCGGATCCAGAAGCAGAGGCACAGATGTTCCTTTGGCTCTAGCGGCCTTTGCTTGTCTATCTTTGATGATTTCTGCAAGTTTTTATCAGAAGCCTCATCATCAGAGGGCACTTGGAAAGCAACTTTCTTTCTTGGACTTGGCCGAGGACCGCGTCCAGCTGTTGCTTTTGTCTTCAGCAGAGTGGGGCTGATGAGGACATTGGTGCAGCCGAGGAACTTCTGAGACACGAAGCAATTGAGAAACCACGAGTCCTTTGACATGTAGCGGATGCACAGGAGTTAGGACTTGGAGGAGCTGCCGAGGACTTTGATGGAGCAGCGATGGTCGAGGAATTTGCCGTGAGGGCGCGGTGAGGAACTTGGCCGTGAGGCGCCGATGGTGAAGCACTTGGCTTGCGAAAGCAGGCTTCTTGGCATTGATTTCCTTGGCTTGACCGAGCTCGGTGGCGGCAGCAGCAATGAGAATCCTCATTGAATTTCCTCACTTGCCTCCTTGGCTTGTTTTGCCAATTTGGCTTGGCGCCTAGCCCATTCTTCAGAAAGTCTTCACCACTTTTGATGCTAGTGGGATCAGCGACTTGGCCAAGTGCCAATGGAGCTCTTGGGCATGGAGGATTTAAGGCAAATTTCTTCATGTACTTTGGAGTAACATATCGATATTCTTGCCATTCTCGTGCCCATCTTCGTTCAATCCTCTGAATGCGCACTTTGCGCTGATTTTTGTTCTCTTTGCCAAATTTGGCTTCATCAGGTGTGCAATAATCCTTGTATATGTCATCAGGGATTTCGAAAGCAGTCATGACCTCAGGCTTCTTTCCTCCTTTCTGCGGTCTCTTTCCTTCTGCCATTTTCTTGGATGAGGAATTTGAACAATAGAACACTCGAGGAAGTATGCAGTTTTCTTCGAGGAACGCTGCAAATGAGTTAAGTTGATGAGAACCTAGTGATTCACAGCGGACATGAGTACCTGTGAGCAGAGTGTAGGTGCGAGGAACTTGGAGAGGTCATATCGTTCTCGTAAGATTTTTCGGAAAGACAAGTTTTGAGGAATTTGACCAGTTGAGCCTTGAGGAATTTCACTAAGCGTTCTTGTCTTAGGTTCGAGTTGTCTGATTGAAAATCCGCACAATTGAGGAATCTTGAAGAAATGAGTGCTTAGAGATGGATCAAGAGCATACTGATGTGTGAGGTGTTCATATGTGAGGATTTGAAGAATAAAACACCTTTGAAGATTTTCAGAAAAGTTTGAGAATCAAAGCGAGTAAATAAAAGTGACTTTTAATTACCCGAACTGAAGAACACGACGAACGGTGGTGAAGTTCGTCAAGTTAGATCTCCCACGCCCTAACTTGGCAGAGGGAACAGCTACGGCAGCGGCGGAGTGAAGATTTCTGCAGCCTGCGCGAGTACGACGGCGACGAGGTCGAGGCAGTGAAGCTCTTCCTCACCGGCGGCGATGGAGTAGCGGCGGCGCTAGGGTTTGAGGAGAGCTCGAGCGGGAGACAGCGACCGAGCGGAGTAAATGAAGTAAGGAAGGGGAGAGGGGTATTTATAGCCACGGTAAAAACTGTTCACCCAAAGATTTTGGGACGAACATGCCCCTGCCCTTTCTTCTTCACGCGACATGTGTCACCCACGTACTGTGCTGATGAGATCGTGTAAGATCGTGGGTGAGTAAAATATTCCATCGTGGGATGCGGAACGGTTTGAGCGATAAAACCGAAAATCTGGATAAGATTTGTTTTAAAAATTTCGTTCGCAATTTCTTCAGCTGACAAGGACACAGTGAAGACTTTGAACGAGTTTCAATCAGAACGCACATGAAGAATTTGTGAATAGATTGGGTTGAGTTTAGCACAGAGGGGGAAGGGTCCGATCACATTCACTTAGCAGAAATCGCAACTTGAAGAAATAGCAATAAGTGAATGCTGTAGAGGACATAAACTCATATATATATATATATAGTCAATGAAGAAAAACGTCGGAAACAGTGAAGATTTTGCAAAGTTGAAGAATTTGAAAGCGAGGAATTTCAAAATGAGGAAAAACTCAAATTGAAGATTTTCAACTTTTGTGGTGGCGTGACCCATCAGTATAAGAATGATGATTTCAGACACCACGTACAATTGTCGAGGGTTACGAGAATCAAATTCTTCATTAATTTCTTCACACTTAGAGTGTTATTCTTCATTGATTGAAAAAACGTTTCTTCATGTGTGGCACATCTAAGTCATCAATTCGCATAAGGGTTAGGATGTGTGTCCTTTTCAAAGAACATTGAAGATTCTAAGATATTTAGCTCACACCGCAACTTGCTAAATCTCTTCTCATCCAAGGGCTTAGTGAAGATATCAGCTAGCTGTTCTTGATCTTCACATGCTCGATGGAGATATCGCCCTTCAACACATGATCACGAAGAAAATGATGGCGAATCTGGATGTGCTTAGTCTTGAGTGCTGAACTGGGTTGTGAGCAATCTTGATGGCACTCTCATTGTCGCAGAGGAGAGGCACATTCTTCACGTCGACGCCATAGTCCTTGAGGGTTTGCTTCATCCAAAGCGATTGAGCACAGCATGAGCCAGCAGCAATGTATTCAGCTTCAGTGAAGAGCGGTGATCGTGATTCTGTTTCTTCGAGGACCAACGGACCAAAGATCGTCCGAGGAAATGACACGTGCGGATGTTGACTTGCGGTCCACACGATCACCAAAGATAGTCGAGTCGAGAATATCCAATGAGGTCAAAAGCAGAGCCCTTGGGGTACCATAATCCTAGTGTTGGTGTGTGAGCTAGATATCGAAGAATATGCTTCTGACCTTATGGTGTGATTCCTTGGTGCCGCTTGAAATTGGGCACACATGCAAACACTAAGCATTATATCGGCCTAGATGCACATAAGTACAATAAAGAACCAATCATGGGCGGTATACCTTGTGATCGAAGTCAATACCATTTTCATCGATTGCATAGATGGCCATTTGTAGGTATAGGAATTTTGACGCCTTTGCAATCTTGCATGCGAATTTCCTCATTACATCTTTGAGGTATTTCTCTGAGATATGAATATGCCATTCTTGCCGATTTAATTTGAAGACCTAAGAAGAATTTCAACTCTCCCATCATAGACATTTGATATTCTTCACTCATCATATAGGCAAATTCATCACTATATCGTTGGTTAGTACAGCCAAAGATAATATCATCAACATATATTTGGCACACAAACAGTTCACCATCATATGATTTAGTAAAAGAGTAGGGTCGAGTGAACGGGTGTGAAGCCATTCTTCACGAAGAATTCCTTCAATGTATCATACCACGCCCGAGGGGCTTGCTTGAGGCCATAGAGAGCCTTATTGAGTCTCGAAGACTTTGTCGATTCTTTGGATCTTCAAAACACGGGGTTGAGCAACATATACTTCTTCCTCAAGCTTACCATTGAGGAATGCACTTTTCACATCCATTTGATATAAGATGATATCATGATGGTTAGCGTAAGCAAGTAATATCTGAATAGCCTCAAGTCTAGCAACAGTGCAAAAGTTTCATCGAAATCAATTCCTTCAACTGTGTGTAGCCTTGAGCTACTAATTGTGCCTTATTCCTCACCACAAGGCCATTTTCATCTTGATTGTTGCGGTAGATCCACTTTGTGCTAATGATATTATGCTTGCGAGGATGCAGGCGATTGACCAATACCGGACATTGTTCAGCTCGAATCGATGTAATTCTTCTTGCATAGCCTGAATCCACTCGGCCCGAAATGCTTCATCTACCTTAGTGGGCTCTGTGATAGAGACAAAAGCATAGTGCCCACAAAAGTTAGATAAATGTGATGCTTTTGGCGTGTGAGAGGACTGGTGTGCTAATGTCATCGATGATCTTCTCCACTTGCACTTCTTTTGCGCAGCGTGGATGAGTTGGTTGTCACGAGGATTTTGATCAGCATTTTCTTGACACCATTTTCCTCATCTTGTTCTTGGTGCATCGATTCGGCGTTCTTCATGAACGGAATGAATTCTTCAAACAGATTCTTGATGGGAATGACATCCTCGGTTGCCTTGAGCTTGATAGCATCTTGGTCTTTGGTTCATCTAACACATAAGGTAGGTGCTCTCTTTGCGAGCCATTAGTTTCATCGAACCGCACATCTACAATGTCAACAATCTTGTGAAGAACAATGTTGAAGACTCTGAGGTGTGCGAGTCCTTTCCGTAACCAAGCATAAAACCTTCATGTGCTTTTGGTGCAAATTTAGAGTTGTGGTGAGGATCTCTAATCCAACATTTAGCAATCAAGACTTTGAAATAACTCACATTGGGTTTCTTGTCGGTGAGGAGTTCATAGGCGTCTTCTTGAAGAATTTGTGAAGATATACTCTGTTGATGATGTGGCGAGCGGTATCAATTGCATCAATCCAAAACGCCGAGGCGTTTTGTATTCATCAAGCATAGTGCGAGCCATCTCAACAAGAGTTCTGTTCTTGCGCTCCACGACGCCATTCTCACGAGGAGTATAGGGAGCAGATAACTCATGAGTAATACCAAGTTCATCAAGATAAGCATCAAGACCGAATTCTTGAACTCGGTTCCATTGTCACTTCGATATGCTTGATCTTCACACCAAAGTTGGTTGAAGCCCTCGAGGAAAATCGTTTGAAGACTTCCGCACTTCATGTTTGTAAGTAATAATGTGTACCCATGTATATCGAGAATAATCATCAACAATGACAAAACCATATAAAGATGCATCATTAGTGATTGCTGAATAATGATTAGGTCGAAGAGGTCCATGTGAAGCAATTGAATGGACGTGTAGTGGTCATGATAGTCTTATTTGGATGCTTGGCCTTGGTCATTTTCCGGCTTCACATGCTCCGCATAAGTGATCCTTGAGGAATTTGACATTCTCAATGCCAATGACATGCTTCTTCTTCGCAAGCGTGTTGATTCCTCATGCTGCATGACCAAGTCGTCGATGCCATAGCCAGCCTTCGAAGCTTTTGCAAGTGGACACACGGCTGGTTGTGGTCCTATAGAGAAATCAACAATATCTGAGATCTCCTCTCCTAAAGCCTTCAAAGACTTTGGAATTGTCGACTTCCATAATCACAACACAACGATATTTGCGAAGACAACAACCATATCAAGATCACAAAGCATTGAGATCGACATGAGATTGTATCCTAAGGACTCAACAAGCATGACTTTGTCCATGTGCTTATCCTTAGAGATAGCAACCTTACCAAGACCCAATACGACTTTTGCCTTTGTCAAGCAAAGATGATATGCTTCAGAGGTGACGGTGATAAGGAGCATCCATCAATAGATTCTTGTCACCGGTCATGTGATTTGTACATCCACTATCGAGGACCCATTCGGTGGTTTTGGGTTGATCATCCTGCAGATGAATTAGTGTAACTTACAATCTCATATGCTTCATCGGTGAAGAATATGATATCAAGTTCATCGATGGATTTCATCAAGCGATAAGCAGATGTAGCGATGGGAGGGCGTGTGAAATGAATGTTCATTTCATCATGATTCGCTGCGTCCTTTGAAGCAATTTCGTCAGTCCCAAACAAATTCTTCAGACGTTGAGGCACGTCTGGAGACCTGACCCTGCAGAAGAGATTAGTTCTTTTTCTTCACCACCCACATCTGGAGGGGTGGCAAAGAGTTCATCATTCTGCGAGCACCATATGAGAAGGGTGGCAAAGATGCCAAACCATTTCGTTTCACATAAGAGGGGTTAGGGTAAGCATATGAATAAGCAGAGTAATTCTTTGAGGACTTATGAACATAATGGTTTGAAGAATAATGCACATATTCATAACCCTTAGCTCTACCCTGCGAGACTGAGTTGTTAGCACGATGATAATCATATGAGGACTTTGATCCATGTGAAGAATTTGGTCCATATGAAGAATTTGATCTGGGGTTCCTGTTCTTCACAGGTGGTGTCATGAGGACATTCACCTGAAGACTTTCAACACAGCTTTTGGGAACCCAGATTTTCTTCATAGGGAACCGTTCTGCGATTAGTGCCAACATATCTAGCAAATACTTCACCATTCGATTTTTGAACAGTTTATAGTTGGAGTCAAATGACTCATCAGAAGAATGAGGAGATTCACATGTAAATCCAGATAAGTTAGATGGATCAACTGGAGGTCCCTTTGCAGCAACCCATGAGGTTTTCGGATACTGCTCAGGCTTCCAATATGTTCCATCGGCATTGAGTTTCCTCTCAAAGGCAATACCCTCTTTCCTAGGGTTTCTGTTGAGGATCTGCTTTTTGAGCACATCACAAAGTGTCGATGCCCTTTGAGGCTTTTGTACATGCTGTCATGTACAATTCCTTCAACCTGCATTGCGGTGATACTAGCAATGTCCTCGGATGAGGAATTAGTGATAGCAGAGGCGATGAAGAATTTGTAACATTTGAAGCATTTGAACATTGGTGAAGAATTAGCGATTCACGTTCAATGCACTTTAAGCATGGAGGAACAAATTCTTCACGAGAAGCGCTGATTTGTTGAGCTAGTAATGAATCGCGCTCCTTCGAAGATCTTCATAACACACTCTTAGCTTTTCAAGATCTTCCTTTCTTTGAAGAGATTCAGAGAAAGCTTCTCGTGATCTTGCTTTTCTTGAAGAAATTCATAAGAAAGTTTCTCATGATCGGACAAAGAGAGTTATGATGACCTTGAAGGTTATCAAACCTAGATGAAGTCTCTGAAGATTTTCATCAAGGCTTTAGTGCGATCCATTTCTTCACCCAACATATCATCACTTTTATCTAGCATGTTTTGAACCTTTTCAAGAGCTCGTTGTTGTTTCACAGCAATTTTAGCAAGTTTAGAGTAGCTGGGCTTCAGATCCTCATCAGATTCATTTTCACTAGAGTCGGAGGAGTTGTATTTGAGTACCTTAGCACCTTTTGCCATGAAGCAATAGGTGGGGCGTAGCCATCATTATCTTCATCGGGCTTGTCGGTGGAGTCGGTTTCTTGATGTTGAAGATGGACTTCTTCGACGAAGGCAAGAGTAACGCCGACTCGCCACACGGACTCAGATTCTTGAGACGCCTCCTCTTCATAATTTTCCTCGATTCAGCTTCAGAGTCCATTTCCTTGCCAATGAATGCCCGAGCCTTCTTGGAGCTGCTCTTCTTGTGAGATGAAGACTTTGAGGATTTTGATGCGAAGATTTTGACGATTTCTTCTTCTTCTTCGCATCATCGTAAGCTGTAATCCTTGTATTTCTTCTTCTTCATTTCCTTTTCCCATCGAGGACAATCTTGAATATAGTGACCGGGCTTCTTGCATTTGTGGCAAAGCCTTCTCTTGTAGTCCTTTGGATGTGGAATCATTGCCTCTTGAGGATTTTCCAGCGACCACGTCTTGTGAACTTCGAATTTCTTCACAAGCGGTGATAGATCTGGCTCGATTCTTCAGATCACCAGGCTACTACCGTAATCCTCATATTCAGATTCGAGACACGGCCTTGGCCTTGTGGCACGTGGTTTGCCATAGTTTGAGCCATAGAGATCTCTCTTTCAAAAAAGTGGAACTTCGTGAGTGTTTAGCCTTCGAGGATATCGGCGGGTTCAAGCGACTTGTAGTCAGCACGTTCTTGTATCATCAGTCCCAGAGTATCAAATGAAGAATCAAGCGATCTTAACAGTTTCTTCACAACTTCATGATTAGTGATGTCAGTGGCACCGAGGGCTTGAAGCTCATTTGAGATGTCAGTGAGGCGATCAAAGGTTTGTTGGACATTCTCATTGTCGAGTCTTTTGAAGCGGTTGAAGAGATTTCGAAGAACATCGACTTGAGAGTCACGCTGAGCTGAAACTCCTTCATTTACTTTGGACAGCCTATCCCAGATAAGCTTAGCAGTTTCCAAAGCACTCATTCTTCCATACTGTCCTTTGCTCACATGACCACATATGATATTCTTCGCTTGAGAATCGAGTTGTTTGAATCTCTTCACATCGGTAGCGTTCAGTGAGGGAGTGACAGAGGGAACACCATTTTCCACAACATACCAGAGATCGTTATCAATTGCCTCAAGATGCATAATTCGCTTCTCTGGATAGACAGGAGCAGATGATATCCCTCTCTATGACGTCAAGTCGAGTGTACTTGCGAATATCATCAGCATTCGCCATCTTGCATAGATCAGTAAGACCAATCTCAGTGACGGTCCACAGCTCGCTGTTCCTTGCCATGAGGCGCTTTCTCATCATGGCCTTCCACTTGGGGTAGTCACGACCGTCAAAGATAGGGCAAGTCACTTTCTTCATACCTGCGGTCGACATAACTAAAACTCCAGGCGGTTAAACCAAAATCACACAGAACAAGGGAGTACCTTGCTCTGATACCAATTGAAAGTGTGTTATATCGACTAGAGGGGGGTGAATAGGCGATTTTTATGAATTCTTCACTGAGGAATTTGCTGGTGATGAAATTCCTTAGCGAAGAACTACTTGCAGCGGAATAAGTACTCAGAAGTAAACATAACAAGATACAAACATAGTCATCATGATGAAATGAAGACTAGCACAGAGTATAGAAAGCGTAAACACAGGATAACAAGATGAAGACGAACAGACTGAAGAAATTGAACTGAGGAATCTGTGAAAGTCTTCAGTCAAAGTCTTCAAGCACAGATATGAACAATGTACAACACAGTAATGAGGAAATGAAAGAGTTGAGGAAATAGAACCAGTTAGTTGGTGAAGACAATGATTTGGTAAATCAGTTCCAACTGCTATCTCAGTTGTACGTCTGGTTGGAGCGGCTGAGTATTTAAACTCGAGGACACACAGTCCCGAACACCCAGTCTCTGAGCCGCAACTTAGGACACCCAGTCCTCACCGTATTCTCCTTGAACTAAGACCACGCAGGCCTCTTCCAATCACTCGTGGTAAGTCTTCAGGTGACTTCCAAACCTTCACAGACTTGGTCACTCGGCGATCCACAATTCCTCTTGGATGCTCTAGACCTTGACGCCTAACCGTCTGGAAGAAGCACAGTCTTTAAAGGTAACAAGCGTCGGATCCACGCAGGATCAATTTCTTCAGTGATGCTCAATCACTTTGGGTTTGTGGGGGTTTGGTTTTGGCATTTCCTCACTTGATGATTTTCGCTCAAAGTCCTCGGAGGATGGGTTGCTCTCAGATGACAAGTGTCAAGTTCTCTCGGAGCAGCCAACCAAGTAATGGTTGTAGGGGGCGGCTATTTATAGCCTAGGGAGCAGCCCGACATGATAAGACATAAATGCCCTTCAATGATATGACCGTTAGGTGGATAAGATATTTTGGACAGCCGGCACGCAGCTCAGCAACGGTCGGAAATTTGACTCTCAAATTCCTCAGGGCTATCATGTTCCTCACTATGTAGGCAATTCGCACTGGCGAATTCCTAACTCCTCAGTTAGAGCAAGGTCCTTGGTGACCAGAAGAACTGCGTCTCTGTCACTAAAGAAATTGACTGAACTGTATGAGATTTCCAATGGCTTCGCTCGAAGGGATTGGTAGGTGTAGGATTTTGAGTTGAGCATCACATGGAAATTTTTCCTTACTATTTCCTCGACCCCCTTTAACAGTACGGTGTTTCCTATGACTCAAGAAAGAGAAAATGAAACTACGAAAACAACAGTCTTCACGCTTCATATTCCTCGAATGAATATCAAGTCTTCAAGGTCACACCAATTTCTTCACTTTCAAAGTCTTCAGAAAGTCTTCAGAATATCAAAGTCTTCAGTTGAAGAACTTCATTTTTAGGGGTCGACTTTCTCTGTAAATATCTCCTCATAGACTTATAGACCTGTGTACACTCACAAACGCATCAGTTACTTAACCTATAAGTCTTCAATACACCAAAATCACTAAGGGGCACTAGATGCACTTACACTAACTACAAACTTTTTGGTCTTGGCTCATCCTCCATAAGAGGATTTTGATGGTAGACCACCTGACGGAGCGAGGTTGGTCCCATGATCAAGCTTGCAGGCTTTGTGACATGGATTTTGAGACAAATGATCACATTTGCACGAGGTTGCCTGTTCTCTCGGTGTTAAGGGATTGACGGATTGTCGCGGAGTAGGGTGAACCTCGGGGTCGTTTGGAGCACATGATTTGTGGAGGAATTTGAAGGTTAGGGGTTCCATAGAAGAGTTCCTTTGGCGCCCTCGGGAATAGGAAAACAAGATTCCGGAGTATTGGCTTCAGATTTCAGAAGAAAAAAAACATTTGCTTGAGACTTTCCTGTGGGGGTTTGTCTTGACTCTTGACTGAGGCAGTAGGTAGCTGCATCCAACAAAAACATGTGGGTATGCAGCTTGGAGTGAGGTTGGTGAAGCTTGTGCGTGCAACCGATGCTCACATGCTTTGCCTAATCATTCACATCCTTTGTCTGTTCCGTTGTAGATGCCGTAGATAACACCAACACGGCATGTTTTCTCCTGTCTGGATCGATGTTTGTAAAGCATGTATGTAGCCAGCTGATCAATATGGCAAAACGAGAGATATGAGCCAGACCAGCTTCGTCCGTTGGTTCGAACCAAAGTATCGCTGCACGGCACAGGATAGGCACCGGAGAAGAAGAAGCTAGCGTACGGCTAATTTGCGCATCACGAGGAATGGCAGCTAGCCTCTGATAGAAGAACGCTCGGTGTTGGGTGCCTGTCACACATTTTTTTCGAAAAAGGGACTCCCCGGCCTCTGCATCAGAAAGATGCATACGGCCATCTTATTAACCAAATAACAAAAAGTGCCAACAAGGTTCCACAGTCTCCAGCAAAAGAAAAATAAAAAAGATAAATGCAGCTCACACAGAGTGACAAACGGCTAGACACAAACTAGCCAGGAAAAGGTGCCACAACCGGCTGGCTAAAAAAAGATAGGGAAATTAATTGCCTATCCTATTACATGACCGCCATCCAAACCGGTTGAAGATATCCCGAGCTACCATCTCCCAACGGATAGATCCAGTAACCAAATGCCCCTTGGCCTCCATCGGAGTGAGTAGCGACCACGAACGGATCAGTGCCGTAGCTCGGAAAATAACCTGCAAGAAATGAAACCGTGATGTTCTGTTAAAAACCAAATTATTTCTGCAATTCCAGATAGTCCATAACAAAGCGCAAACTCCAACCCGAATATGTCTTGCTAAGTCAGGCTCAACCCCATTAAGCCATGTCCCAAATAATGCATTGACCGAAGTCGGGGGAGTAATATTAAAAGCGATATGGACCGTCCGCCAAAGAACTTTGGCCAACGGGCAATCAAAGAATAAATGCTTAATCGTCTCTCGATCATAGAAACTACACCTAGTAGGTCCTGTCCAATTACGCTTAATCAAGTTGTCCTTTGTTAAAATAACTTGTTTATGAACAAACCACATAAACATTTTAATTTTTAAAGGAACTTTGACAGCCCAAACATACTTGGAAGTTGGAATAGCATTCGAATTAATAACATCAATATACATTGATTTAACTGTAAAGACTCCAAACATACTTCCAGCGTAATACATCAGGTTGGTGAGAAAGTTGAACCTCCATCAGCCTTCTAACTAGATGGAGCCATTCTTCCCAACGATTGCCCGCTAGCGACCGTCTAAACTGAATATTAAGGGGGACAGATTGAAATACCGTTGCCACGAACACCTCACGTCGTTGAGCAATCCGATATAAAGACGGATATTGAATGGCTAAAGGTGAGTCTCCAAGCCAAGTATCCTCCTAGAAACGTGTACTTGTACCATTTCCAATAACAAATCTCGTCCTGGTGAACATAGATTGTTTGACTTTCATTAGCCCTTTCCAGAATGGCGAATCAGTCGGCCTGACGACGACCTGGGACAATGTTTTAGTCTGGAGGTACTTGTTGCGGAGGATCTGCGCCCACATGGCCTCAGTCCCGGAAGAAAGCTTCCACAACCACTTACTAAGAAGGCATTTGTTCTTAACTTCAAGATTTTCAATACCAAGACCCCATTTAGCAAGCCGGTATTTTCTTTTAAGTTCATCACCCTGCCAAAAGAAACACGATCGCTCTTATGAAAGTTAATCTTTAACCCGATCAATTGTTCAAAAAGGCATAACACTAGCCTGTCACACATACCAAGGATCAATCGATGTGGCCACCTTATATCTTCTTGACATCACGCACGCATGTACTACTATAACCATCAAGCACTAGTGGCCCCTTCTTCCAGCTCTCCTTGGCTGCTAAGGTGGAATAGACACACCTTGCGATGAAAATGGCGAGAGCCCTGTTCGTCGCCGTCCTTGCCTCGTGGTTTCTGGCGCTTGGCCTGTCCGGTGGCTGCGCCGATGTGGCGGCGGCCGAGAGGAAGACCGTCGGTGTCTACGAGCTCAAGAAGGGGGATTTCTCCATCAAGGTGACAAACTGGGGCGCCACCCTCATGTCCGTGATTATCCCCGACTCGAGAAGTAATGTTATGACATGACACCCTTCTTCCTTCCTCCTTTCAAAAGATCCTGGTTCTGCTTCGTTGCTTCTGCAAGTGATCTGGGATTATCTCACTCTTCTTTGCACTGTAGGAAACTTGGGGGATGTGATCCTGGGCTACGACACGGTCGCTAAATACATGGTAAGATGATGCATAAACGCCTCTGCTCCTTTACTTTCCCTGGCATGCGCGTATCACTTTAGAGTTTAGACGCACCGAACACAAATGCACTTGCAAACACATTGCACCGATCGACATGGTTCGGTATGATTCTTCTTTCCCCGCTGACAAAGTTGGTTTACATCTCGATCGACCGCGCGTGTTGTGCAGAACGGCACCCCTACTTCGGAGGGTTGATCGGCCGCGTCGCCAACAGGATCGCCAACGCCCGCTTCATGCTGGACGGCAAAGCCTACTGCGGCTGGTTCCCAACGATGGCAACAACACGCTACACGGTACGTACAAACGGTACAAGAGGGGGAAAAATCCTACTCTCCTCCAGTCCTCCTACGAGCTGTGATCGATCATTTTTCTGCCGGTTGTTCCCTAGGTGGTCACCGGGGATTCGATAAGGTCGTATGGACGGTGAAGGAGCACGGCGGCGGCGGCAGCTCCCCGTTCATCACCCTGTACTACCATAGCTTCGACGGAGAGCAAGGCAAGGAATAATTTGGAGCAGCCATAGGTACACCTCTTTGAGTTTGCACCGCCCTTACAACTCCAAGTTGAACTTGAACAGGGTTCCCAGGCGACGTGGACGTGCACGTGACGTACCAGCTGTCGAGCCTGCACGTGCTGAGCGTGCGCATGAACGCGACGGCGCGGAGCAAGGCCACGCCGGTGAACCTCGCGCACCACGCCTACTGGAACCTCGGCGGCCACGGCAGCGGCAGCGTCCTCGGCGAGGAGGTCCGCCTCTTCGCCTCAATGTACACGCCCGTGGACGCCGCGCTCATCCCGACGGGCCGCCTGGCGCCCGTGGCCGGCACGCCCTACGACTTCCGCACGCCGGCGGCCGTGGGCTCGCGCATTGGCGGCCTCCCGAGCCGGGGCGTCGACGGGTACGACATCAACTACGCCGTGGACGGCGTGGGCCTGCGCCCGGTGGCGGTCGTCAGGGACGATGCGTCCGGCAGGGTGGTGGAGTTGTGGGCGGACCAGCCCGGGGTGCAGTTCTACACGGCCAACGGGCTCAGCGGGGTGAGGGGGAAGGGCGGCAAGGTCTACGGTCGGTACGGCGCGCTCTGCCTGGAGACGCAGGGGTTCCCCGACGCTGTGAATCACCCAAGCTTCCCGTCGCAGATCGTCCGGTCGGGGAAGGTGTACAGGCATGACATGGTGTTCAAGTTCTCCTTCTAGTAGCTACTAGCTGGTGGTATCCAAAGTCCCGAGGTTGGTCGTTTGTCAGGCAACATAGCCACTCTTGTGTTTTTTTTTGAAACGGAGGCAAAAGTTTTGCCTCATCTCATTAATAAAGAAGAAGAGAATTGTCCGGTTAATTAATGGAAAACCGGGCGAAAACCATTACAACATGCCCACATAGGACATCCCGGGTGACCTGGCAACCCACACAAGAACGCACACACGCCGTCGAGGAGAAAAGCGTCGAGGTAGCAATCTGGTGTCATCGTCATCACACCTCCGCCAGGGCGACTCCGACTCCACCATCAACGACCACCGATGGAGCTCTCACCATAAACAAGCGTCGAGGCTTGCGCCGGACAGCGCCAAACAGTCCACCGCACGCGCCGAAGACCAGGCAGCTCCGACTCTGGCGATGAGCATTGCAGGGGGAAAGCGCTGGACTTGCGCCGAGCCAGCGCCGGAACCGACAACCCGTCTCGTGTCATCGTCACCGCGGAAGAACCTCTTCTGCAGCTCCGACTTCAGGAAGACAAGTGAGGCTCGGCAGCCCCTCGGACACGCCGGATGAGACCGACTACCAAAGCCAAAGACAGCCCAACTCCTCTGAAGCCACCATCGTTGCCACACAAGAAGTTGCGCCACATCACCATTGCCGGACGCCTTTTGCCGACCGCAATGCCGCGGCGCCCGGCCCATGGAGCGCGCAAACGGGATCCAAAGCTCTTCAAGACGACACCCCAAAGAAGGAAGCGGCGATGTCGACGTTGTCGTCCGACCGACATGGCCTTAGGCTTTCACCAAAATTTGGAACCGAGGGTGTGCGGGGTGGACTCCCGGCGGCGCCTCAAGGAGGTGACACGACGTCGTGGACGCCGACGCCGCCGGCCAAGCAAGATCCGCAAGCTTTCGCCAAGCACCTCCCAACACCACACCCACACGCGAAGCACCGCACCACCGACCGCACACCTCCCACGAAGTCATCGCGCCATGACCAAGTAGAAGCCACCACATACCTCGCCGGCAGCAAAAACGCGCCGAGCCCGATCCGTGAAACGACCAGATCGGCATCCCACCGCCACAGAATAAAGACAGAGACCTCAAAGGCGGCACGCTGCCGCCATTGCGAAGACGAGCCCTCGAGCAGGAAGGGAGGCGCGCGCCACCCCGACAAGATCAAGATGGGCGTCCGGCCAAAACCGAGCCCGCCGACGAAGCAAACCATGGTGCCACCGCGAGACGCTGCTATAGATCGGCAAGCGGAGAAGAGCCACGGGACGAGCCCCGAAGGCCTACCGCGCCGCGCTAAGGCCACTATCCCGCCTGGAGCCGCCGAGATCGCAGAGAAAGGGATCGAGCCTCCCCACCTCGGCGCTGCCGCCAGACGAGGAGACCCGCCAAGACGCCGCGCCGCCGCCGACCGCAGCCACCCCGCCAGATCCGCGAGCTCGCGTCGAGCTCCCGCGGAGCGGACGGCCCGCGCCGCCCCACCCGAGCCGGAGGTGAGAAGACCCGCCGCCGCCGAGCCATGCGGGCTTCGCCCGGCAACGTCTGCCAGCGGCGGCGAGGGGAGGAGCGGACGGCCGAGACTGAGCGGCGGCGGCAGGGTTCGCTCCCTGGCCGCCCACGGGAGCGACCTGGGGAGCGTTTCGTTTGTAACCCTTCAAGATAATTTTCACGTGAGAATTATAACTGTGTGTTCGGGTCCTCTTGTGTTTTGTGTACTGTGTGGATTTGATCGGTTGAGCTTCAAGGGGAGGAATAAAAGCATGCTGCAGGTTCAAGGTTTTTTCATGTCCAGCTTCAAGTTTCTTTACAGCATCTTCAACACGCGCCCAGAAAATGGCTCACTACTAAAAACTATCGTTTTTATGTGCCGGAGAAAAAAACAGCACTTCAGCAGATGCTATAAAATAGAGCGCACACAAAATACTTTAGAGCACAGGTGTGCGCGCGGGCTGTTGGGTTGCAAATTTGAGGTGCCAGATTGTGCATGCGGGCCGCTGCAGGGCGGGCCGACGGATTGGGCGCCGTGTTTTTTGCATCTGGAAAACCTCTTCGTCGCTCTTGTGCGCAAAAGGACTATTTTGACGCTGTAAAATAATTACCCCGCGTCGGGACGAAGCGCGCCTGTTGGAGGGACCTTCTATTTGGCGCACAGTGCGCTGGATACTGAGAAAACGTGCACCCTGGCGCAGGTTGGCCCACAGCATTGGGCTAGCCAACTTGCCTGATTTGCTGTTTCTTTTCCTGGCAGGAATCGGACTATTATATTGCTTTTTTCTTTTGTCTAAAAAAAGGGTCCCTTTTCAGTTCTTGGAAGAAAGACAAACTAGATCCGCTTTGAGTCTGTTTCCCCCAAAACAAAAACATTACTGTAACAACTTCAAAAATGAACATAGATTCAAGAAATGTTTACGAATTTGAAAAACATTCATGAATTTCAAAAAAATGTCCATGAATTCAAAATATGTTCCAATATTTCTAGAATTGTTTGTCGATTCTAAAAATGTTCACGATCAAAAATCATTACCCGAAAAAAATCGTTTCCAGTTTTCAAAAAGTTCATGAATTTAGAAAAATCATCAATTAAAAAATATTCATGAATTCAATAAATGTTTGGTAATTTCATAAATGTTCCCCAATTTGAAAAAATGCCTGTAAAATAAAGAAACCACCGATTAAAAAATATTCACGAATTTAAAATATTGTTCCAAAATTCGAAAAAAGTTCATGAGTTTCAACAGTTATTCCCGAAATTCAAAAACTGTTCATATATTGAAATGTGTTTGCGAATTTCAAAAAATCATTCCCAAAATTTCAAAAAATTGGACCAAATTTTAAATGAAAAAAAGGTCTACCTGTTCTTTACCTAATAATAAAGAGAATTGGGTTTCTGCCCGTACGTCATAAAAACAACCCTCGAAGTTGGCAATAATTACCCACCAATGCCATCCGTAAGTGGCAAAAACGATTCGTTTTTAATTTCAAATATCGCTCCAGGGTTCTGTTATTAAGTGTAGATACGATATAATACCACCAATGCGTGAGTAGCGCGATGGCTAAACCAGGGTTCGATCCCTGGTTCTCATGCTTTTTCTCTCTCTTTTTACCCATCTTAAGCGCAGTAATGGGCCAGCCCATGTGCGGGTCGTAGTGCCCCCTGTTTTCAATATCTTTTTATATATCTATTTTGTTTTTTTCTCTAAAAATTAATTTCGGATTCGTGGCACCCCCTATTTTTTATTTCTTTTTACTTTTTTATATCTGTTTTGCGTTTTTATCTCAAAATTAATTTCGGATTTCCAAAATATCAAACAGTTGCGAGTTTTGAAAAAAAATAGGAAAATGGTAAACTTTTTGTGAATTTAAGAAATATTCGAAAAATCATAAAATGTCATGACTTAAAAAATTGCTCACATATTATAAACAAGTCACGATTTCAAATGAATTTTCATGAAATAAAAAATGTTCATGATTTTTTAAATGAGCCAATATTCAAAGCATATTCAGGAATTTAAAAAACATGTCGTGGCGCCCCCTGTTTTCAGTATCTCTTTTTATTTTTATTTTGTTTTTTTTTCTAAAAATTAATTTCGTATTCGTGGCACCGCCTATTTTTTATTTCTTTTTACTTTTTTATTTCTGTTTTGCGTTTTTATCTCAAAATTAATTTCAGATTTCCAAAATATCAAACAGTTGCGAGTTTTGAAAAAAATAGGAAAATGGTAAACTTTTTTTGAATATAAAAAATATTCGAAAAATCATAAAATGTTCATGACTTAAAAAATTGCTCACATATTATAAACAAGTCGCGATTTCAAATGAATTTTCATGAAATAAAAAATGTTCATGATTTTTTTAAATGAGCCAATATTCAAAGCATATTCAGGAATTTAAAAAACATGTCCATCAGCTTTTAGAAAATGTTCACAAAAATTAAAACACATCCGTAAATAATGAACAAAACTAATTATAGCTTCCATAAAGGTTTTATTAGGAATCTATATAGCTCGTTTTATGATTTTATTTAGTACTTCGCGTTGGGTAAAAAAGGGTTTCCGTGTTTTGTACAACGCTGAACCCAACAAAATTGACATAACTTTCTAAGGGTTTGTTTTTGTAAGCTATATTAAAATGACTAAATGTCTATTTTGCTTCCATACACAGTTATGCTTATTCTCATATCACAATAGTGGTTATGGTAAACACCGCTACGCTAAGTCCAGGCGAGACACTTTATTTATCAGTATAGCTCAGGCAGGGTCCGTCAATGCAGTTTGCTCAGCCACAAAATATTTTGTTGTGACGCCTTAAAAAATCAAGTCTTGATGAGCATCATATTTTTCATTTTTGAAATTACATTTTAAAAGTGTCTTATCTCATCATGATATCATTTGTATATACTTTGTGAATTTGATTCATATTTTTTTATATCTACCACACATGTATAACTTGATAGTTTTTTTCCGTTGCAACGCACGGGCATTTTCAGAAATGTTCGTTACATCAAAAAAAGTTCGTCAAATTACATAACTATTCCATAGAATTTCTAAAAAAGTTCATCGATTATGTTTGCCAGTTCAGGAAAATTGTTTAAAAATGTTCACAATTTTTTTAAGAAAATTGTAATTAGCAAAAAATATTCATAAATTTAAAAAATGTTCTTGATTGTAGAAAATATTCAGAAATTTGTAATAGTATGTTGTTTGCGATTTCAAATATGTGCATGAGTTTAACAAATTGTTCATAATTTCAAAATGTTCATGATTTCGAGAAATTGAGAGAGATATTGTATCTAGGTGATGCAGCGAAATGTGATCATGACCATTGGAAATTATGAATTTTTTTTCTCCCGTTGCAACGCACGGGCCCTTTTGCTATTGCTAGTTGCTAGTTGCTAGTTGCTAGTTGCTAGTTGCTAGTAATAATAATAATAATAATAATAATAATAATAATAATAATAATAATAATAATAATAATAATAATAATAATAATATAATATAATATAATATAATAATAATAAAGAAAATTGGGTTTTTGTCGTCTGTCGTCGTTAGCAATTTTGCATAAAAGTCCCTTAGTTTGTAAGAAATTAACCCATGATCCACTGTTTTAGTGGGTCTCTATATAACAATTCACTTTTACAAAAATAACCACGAAACCCAAACCAAACAGACCGCCGCCTCTGCAGCTCCATCGCCTGAGCTCCCTCGCTTCATAAGCCGCCTCATGGCGACCCCCACCTCCGCCGCCCAGCCGCCTGAAGCTCGGCCGCTCCGCCGCCTCGCCCTCTCCTCCGTCCTCTCGATCTCCTCTCACCTCTGTCTCTCTTTCTCGTGAGCAGGGACCTCCAGAGGGCCATGGCGCCACCAACCTCAATCTCGCGGATCCACCACTGCACGCCAAATCACGGAATGGATCCGTCCGTCCAGATCCGCCGGATCCGACCGGCCACGCCATCTCAGACCGAGCACCGCCCGCTCGACCAACAAAGACCGGTCTTTGTCTGTCCTCGCCCGCGTCAAGACGAGGACGACGCTCGTCTCCGCTTGCTTAAAGACTCGCATGGGCCGCCGCCTCACCGCCCCGGCATCAAGCCAAGGCCTAGCCCAAGCCACATCTTCTGCCGCTCCGTCACCGCCCTGTTAGGTTGATCTCTCCACCAATGGGCCCAACGACTCATTGGGCCCTTGACCCACGCATACGATCGGGGCGTCCATTAAGCAAGGTGGTGGACCCTGTCATGTGAAGGTTATAAAGAGGAGGTGGGGACCGAGGGCACGGGTACAAGGTTAAATCGCCGCCATCTGTTCCCCACTCCTAACCCTAATTTGATCCAGAGGGCGGCACTGAAGCGATGGGAAGCGC
This sequence comes from Aegilops speltoides, assembly GCA_021437245.1. Lineage (NCBI taxonomy): Eukaryota > Viridiplantae > Streptophyta > Magnoliopsida > Poales > Poaceae > Aegilops > Aegilops speltoides. The sequence continues at coordinate 113,400,304 of CM038147.1, forward strand.
CACCAGCCACTTCACCCCCATCACCACTCTCTGCCATCACCGACCACCCCACCATGGCCGACATCGGGATCTCTCGAGCCACAAGAAGAAGGTAAGAACTACCGGAATATCTAGCCTAACCGATCCCGACGGATCTAACAATGGTATCAGAGCCATCTAGGCTAAGAATTTCGGTACAAAGTGCATACACGGAAAGAAAATCCATCCCTCCCCACCCCTCCCCAAAGAACCTTAGAAGGGCAGAGACAAACAAAAAAAGCAGAAAGTTCACCGGCAGAGGGCCTCGACCCCGCCGGCAAAGTGTGCCGCCACTCCGGCCGCGCCAGTTCCTCTCAATCTGAACGGGCATCGACAAGCCGAGCCGCCCGGACGAAGAACAACCCCGCAAGGGGCAAAGGGCACTGCGACCAATCCGCTCGACGGCGGCGCGCTCACCGCAAGGTGGACGCGCAGCCGGCAAGGGGGAAGGCCACGACGCCGCTGCCGTTCGCTCTGCCGTCGTCGAACTCGAATGGGAGCAAAGGAGGCAGCAGGTTCTCTCTCTCTCTCTCTCTGCCACGGGGTGTTAAGGATAAAAGAAAAGAAGAAAACAGAAGGGAAAGGGAAAAAATGGAGCCTCGCGCGGCGAGAGCCTCGCTAACACGGCCGACCGCTTCTTGACTAAAGAGGTCCGCGGCGATGGGGATCAGAGAGGGCTCGACCCCGCTGCTCTCTTTCTCTGTCACTAGAGGCGGAGGGAGATATGGAGGGAGGAAAGGAAGGGAAAAAGAGGCGCGGCAGGGTGGCCGTCGCCGTGATCAGGCGCCATGCAGTGCCCTCGGCGCCGTCAGCCGCCGGCCAGGCCCGTCGACGTCATGAGCGACTCAGAGATGAAGAGGAAAGAAGCATCGAGAGAATGGGGCTAGGTTTTGGATCGGGGCTCTCCTCGTTTTGTTCGAGAATAAAGTTATTTGGATCGTTCGATGCAATCGAACAGTGAGATCGAAACCCTAGCCTCGCCCCGGGCTTTTTGGGCCAAAAGTTGAGCGGACCAGCCGGCCCTTGTGAGCTAGCTGCATTTTTGGTTATTTGTCCAGTTTTTGGGCATATTTTAAATAGTTTTTCTATGCAAATATTTTCCAACGAAAGTTTTGTTTTAGAAAAAAAAAGGTAAACAGAAAAAGTTTCTGAAAATTAAAATAGAAAATTTTCAGAAAAGGAAATGTTCATGAATTTTACAAAGAAATAATAAAGTTCATGAATTTTTATTTGGTCAAAGAAAAGTTTCTGCAAAGAATAAAAGTCCATGAATTTTCTATTCATGTTTTTCCGCTGCAAATAAAAATAAAAGTTCTTTTTTTGAAAAAGTGAATAGAACTAAAGAAAAAGATTATATTGTTGCTTCTCTAATGCATTTTTGATCCAACCGGTTAAAATTGCTTCGAAAGTAAAAGAGTACAGAATTGTTTCTGAATAGAATATTGTAAAGTTTTCCGCTGCAAAGTAAAAGTTTTATCCTCCAATTAAATTGGAACCAACCGGAAAATTTAATTGGATGAACAGTTTTTGAGAGAAGTTTTTCCACTTGTGGGTGAAATCAGATTCAAACAGCTTCTGCTATAACAGTAGAAAGACATTTGATTAAAGTTTAATTATGGTATTGTTATTTTCTGACCAACGTTGATGATGACGATATTATAATTCTATGAGTCTTATGTTCAAAGCTTAAATCTCTGATAAAAGTTGTATCAAAATTTTCTGAGAACAGATAAAAGATCAAGAAATGCTCTTGAACAAGAGAAATGTATATTTCTTGTTCCCGTTGTAATAAAGTTGGTGATGATGGTTATTTCTTAGCAAAGTTGTTTAATAGACATACTATGAAAGAAAATTTATACTATAATCACATTGTTTATGAGTTATATGCATTATTTTCATTTCCGCCCAACGGTGATATGGAATTAATGTAGAAGGATGATGTTTTGTTCTAATTCTGCCCAACGGTCATTTAGAATATAAAAGAAAGTTTTAAAAGTTTAATGTGCATATTTTTTAACTAGATAAACATGGGGTTATTTTTATGCTCATTATTGTTGATTATTGGTTAAGTTTTCTCAGACTAAAAGTTTTCCATGCCTTAATTCGTGAAAGCGAATGGCTAGGTACTTGTGACCCGAGAGATGACCAAGAAAGGTCATAATGTAAGGGAGTATGTTCTCTCTAAAGAATGTCTTCAAAAGAAAAGATATATATAATTGAGAGTCTTGCTCGACGGATGTCTTCATGTACTCTCCATGGAAAAGAATTCTCATCTTCTATGAGATGCAATAAGTGATATGCGTGATTAATTTGACCAACGTCGGATTAAGTATGTGTATTAAAGAGTATTAGGATTTATTCCTAAATTTGATGATTGAATATGCAGTCAAAAGAGCCAATTATGACATTCATGTCCCTGACATGGAATTACCCGCATGGCGGGAAAAGATGATTATGATAAAACCAGCATGGCAGGAAAAGTCTGGGAAAATCCCTGCGTAAACCGTATGGCGGCAGAAATTTTCTCAGACTTATCCTGTATGACAGGACAAAAACATGATGACTCATGTGCTTTTAATGTGTCCCACTCTGGGAGAAAATTATGGAGTAGCTATTATGCCTTCCTCGTATCGACCGTACATCTTATGTGTAACGGTCATTAAGCACTCAATAAATACGAAGAGAATAAAAGTTACAGACGAACCTAAAGATAAGAATGATATGCAAGTGTGACTTGCAAAAGTACTAATGATAAAGAACTCTGTTGAGTTTCTAAAATGGAATAAGGAAAAAGTACTCCCATACCAGTTAACAGATAACTTCATTACATATGAAGTAATCAGATAAATGAAGTAGATACTCAAAGTTTCCTCAATTCACAAGAGTTGTGAATGGTTTTTCGAAATTGTGGCAGAAAAGTTCTTGCCACATTTCGAGGGGGAGAAAGAAATATGAGATACCCATTAATGAAGAATGTGATCGTCCGGGGGAGTACGATGATTATAATAATACCCCTAAAGAAAAGAAAACTAAGGAATACTAAGACGGTGCTTAAAGTGCCATAAAGAAGAAAGTTTTAACAGAATAAACCCAAATAATAAAGTTTAAAGATACACCATTCTTAGTGAAGATGGAGTAATCTGAGGGGGCATGGTATGAAGATACCTAAGACTCAAATAGATTGTATCTGGGGGAGCACGTTGTATGACCTATACAGCATCCATTATTTGCTCTATAAAGGAGGAATGATTTAACATGGATCTTATGATAAAGGTTCCTGTAAAACCTATTGCCTCTTGGAAATGAAAGACTATACAATAATTTGCCTCTTGGCAATGACAGAGCAACAACAGCCCCATATGAAAGAAGTGCTAGTACCTGAGACACAGATGGTCTCAAGGAATGAGAAAATCAGATACTTATGTTTACTATAAAGTCTATGTTAGTGAAATTCAAATGGAGGTTGATCCCACCTCATTTAAAGCGCTCAATTGAGTTTTGAGAAGTGTCTGCTTATCTAAATGATAAGAGACTATGTGAGATGAAATGAAATTGATGAATTCTGACGATGTTCGGGACTCATGAGTAATTTCCAATGGAGCCAAAATAGTAGGCTGTTAAGAGTCAACAAGTCAATGTGACTCCAAACGAAATATGTAAAGGTGTAAAACACGACTATAATCAAAAGGTTTTCGCGCATTTTACATTGAATAGATTACAATGAGTGTTGGTAGCACATCATGATCTGAGTTACATCAGATGAAAGTAAAGAACACAGGGGATACTGCCTGAAGAAGTCCTTTATAGACTAAAGCAATCAAATGTTGTTTTGGGTTAATGAAAATGAGAGGACAATCGTGTTTGTATAAAGTTATAGAATGGGAATTTCTTTTCCTATGTCTCGTACATGCGGATAACATTCTACTTGTTAGTAGTGATGTTAATTCGACTGCAGGAGGAAAAGAAGTTATTTTCCTCAAAGTTCAAAAGAATGTCGCTCGTTATAAGGATCGAGATTCACCGAGAAAAGAATAAAAGGGGTATTAGGAGTGTCGCATGGGCATGCTAAGGAAAGTTTCTAAAGTATGCATGCGAGAAAACCTACGCCTGTTCTTATAGTAAAGGGTAATGATTTTGGGAATTTTAGTGTTCCAAAAGTCAATACGAGATAGACCAAATGAATATGGTACCATATGCTTCAGCTGTTGGAAGCTTAATGAATGCAAAATTATAATATTACCCTGAAACAATTCACGTATCCAGATTGTTTTGGCAATGTCCAGTCCATATATAGATCGTATGGAATGGACTCAAAGATATCGGCCTCATGCTGAAAGAAATAAGTGCTCTCAAAAGATTGTGAGTACAAAGACAAGAGTTGTGAAATGTATAGCGAAATCCACAATTGTCGCTAATTTTCACACTTGGAGTTTTGGTGTAGAAAAGCTCCAAAGAATGAAATAATTACCATCAATGCGATGCAAAATATGTTATAGCTTGACATGAGGCTGAGGGACAGGCAAAATGGTTAAATATACCTGTACCCGAAGTTGATAATGGTTGACAACAGCGATAACCATTTTAAGTTTTTCCCTCCTATGACAACGAGTCAAGTTTTGATGCCAAACACACTGACACAGAGTTATGCGTTGTAAAGGAGAAAGTCCGGAATTATGTAGAAATGCTTGAAGTATAAAAGCAACAGACAAGTGTTTGCAGATCTGCTTATTAAAGGCTTGCCGCCCAGTGTGTTCGGAGAACACACAGTCGACATGGGTTTTATGGTATAGTTTAAGATTTCCGGACAATAAAAAGGCCCAAGGTTAAAGAATCTGTTTCAAAACAAAGGAGTGTGTTGTAGGTGTTGATTCTATCGGGAATGAACCGTGATGATGAGACATGCTCTACATGCAAATCTATGATGGAACGAGTACTTTGAAAAGAGTTATTTCAAAGTATAAAGTAAAAAAGTATAATGATGAGATCAAGGGGGAGAATGTTAGGTTGATCTCTCCACCAATGGGCCCAACGGCTCATTGGGCCCTTGACCCACGCCCTGATCGGGGGCGTCCAGCCCAAGCAAGGCTGGTGGGCCCCTGTCGCACAGTGCTATAAAGAGGAGGTGGGGACCAGGGGCACGGGGTACGAGGTTCGTCGCCGCCACTGTTTCCCCACTCCTAACCCTAATTTGATCTAGAGGGCGGCACTGAAGCGATGGGAAGCGCCACCAGCCACTTCACCCCCATCACCACTCTCTGCCATCACCGGCCACCCCACCATGGCCGACACCGGGACCTCTCGAGCCACAAGAAGAAGGTAAGAACTACCGGAATATCTAGCCTAACCGATCCCGAAGGATCTAACACGCCCACCTTGAGATCAGCCCCGACGCCACCACCATCTTCAGATGCGTACGCACACTACTTCCTTCTTCAAATTGCTTCACCACATCATGCTGAATTTGCAAATGGCCGCTCCTTACATGTGTGATCGAGAAGCAAGGTCAAGTATGAGCAGGCTGTCAGCGTCGTCGTCGCCGTGCCCCGTGTGGTGCGTGCGAACCCGCCGTGAACAGCTGCCCATGTGCGCGGCCACCAAGAACGTCTCCTTCCATTCTAGCTCCAAACCATGCCGCCAGTTGGGCCGACAGTGGACGTGCGTCGTGCCGTGCTCGCGCGCAAGGCCCGTGTCCAATTTGGATTGATTGCAGACCGTGTCCTTGTCGAACACAAGTCAATGGAATGCCCAACCTAGATTGTATTTTTTTGGTATAAGAAGGAAGGGTACTCGGCCGTAATCTTCATCAGGTCAATTTTGGACGAACATCCAATGTCGCCGCCGAGTTCACCGGAGGAAGAAGCGCCGAGTTCGCCGGAGGTACAAGAACATCCGTCCAGCACCTGCAATGTCGCCTGCGTCTGCTACATCTGAGGTATGTATCCCCTTGACCCCTGATTTTCTATCCTGGAGCCATCAGGCTACCACGGAAGTTCAGCTTAACCAGGCATCCTTAATCCTCCATGGAGGCACTAATTAGTCAGGCATCTGATCTTGGTTAGTTTTACAACATCAAAAAAAGAAGATATCAAAGGTCAGGTTACACATCGATATACTAATTAGTCAGGCATCTAATTATGGATTTCATAATCTATGAATGCCTTACTCATATAGTACTAATGAACTCCAATTGCATGCTGAAATCATTCTGATGTTGCTCCTGACTGAAAGTGGTTGAGTCATAAGTGGCTCATTGCTTCAATTTATAGGTCTAGCTAAGAATTTGTTTTCTGCTAATGGTGTAGCATTGTATTAATCTGTTGTGTACATGCTGATTCTGAATTTTGGCATCAATTGATAGAATTTTGTCCAAACTAAAATGTTGTTGTTCAAGTGTAGGATAATTGGTTTTGATGTCTCTGTTGTGTGTGCGCGTGTAGGTGCCAAAGGCGTCTGATATAACTCAGGTGGATGCCAAGGAGATTCGGCTGTCGGACATGCCACCAGTAACACTCGATGATACCAACGTGCACACTGTAAATTTCCCCCCTGCAAATTGCATAATTTCTATACATGCTGCTGCTGTTGCTGTTGATTTATTACTATTACTGGTTTGTCATACATAGACAACAGCTATTCTAGAATATCATCATCCAATTCTGAGGATATAGTTTTTAGTATATATATGATAATTCTTCTGCAAACATTTGCTGCTACTGTTTTTAGGATCTTCCCGAAACATCAAGTTTCCCAAACAGAAAAATTCTGTCATTTTGGCAAAACAAAGAATTTATCTCTAGCATGCTGAAACAAATAATTTATCTCTAGCACGGAAATTATGTTTCTTACCAACAAGAAAGTATCACTGCATTATTTTATTTTGTTACCACTAATCATTGGGTTGCTCCGTTAGCAGGAAGTCAATTTGTCAGTGGAAACATAGCTGCAAGGATGCGATATTTCAACTTTGAGGTTACTTAAGCTTTGGATTTCAGATTTAGTTGCCATCACCAAACTGGTATGCAATTGAGTTACACTTGCGCGCACATGTTGATTTCTAAATATCACGCAGTACTATAGTTGTGCTCCTCTAAATAGCTTATATTTGAGCAGTCTTGCGGAATAGTTACAGTGAAGAAAAAGCTTGCAAGATTGATTTGATTTGTTGCTTTTTTGAGTGGCGCTGCCCCTATTAGGCTAAGAAGCACTATACGACGACTAAAGTACATCAGATTACCTTTCATGATTTCTCTGGAATTTTTGTAATTTGCTGTATGTTATTTTTTGAATTATTTTGGGTACAACGAAAGAAGTGCCAGAGACTGCAATTGTTTCGTGGTAAAATTTACTGATGTTGGTGTTTCTTTTCAAGATTATATTATTGTTTGCTCATTTGGTCCTTGGATGGTCTACTGATTTTTTTTCTATTCCTTCTGGATAATTTGCTTCAGTTCATCAGACTACCTAGGGAAACATGCACATTCTTTATCTAAAGATATATTGGGCATCAGTCCACCTGTCATGAGATCTCTGAATTTTGGAGGCATGTTGTATTTTCTGAATTATTTCTTGCAGATATTATGCTTGGACTCACAAATGCATGTAATGCTTCCACTAGAGGTTTGTTCTTCATTCCTTCTGTGTTATTCCTCTTTCAAGTTTTTGGTCCTTGAAAAGTAATAGTACTTGCTAGGTTTTCTAGGTGCAATTTTTTTGTAGTAGAAGCTGAATGTATATGGCCTGAATTTACATATCAGAGTGTATGAGTTGATTAAGGGTATGGGAGAGAACAATTGTCATCCTCAAACAACACGCGTCGTCACTAAGTTTCTTATATTTGCCAATTGAAACATGTCACTAAGTTGCTACTGATGTCACAGTGTCCATAATGCAGAACACATAATAAGTTAAATCAAGCCAATGATTTTGTTCTTTTAGCCTGAGTCAGGTTCAGAGTTGTTCACTCTGACTTTTCTGGGCACACCCATAAGCTAGCATGTATTATTAACTGAAGCAGAGGGCGGCTAAGCTATTAATGCTTCATTCTTTGTTCTGAACGAATGCAGCTATGACTTTGTATATTGAAGAACCGGCACCTGAGTGTGTTCTGTTTTTATAGGCTGCAGAGTCTGGAGAGTAAAGCTTGTACATTTTGTAAACCATTTTGTTCCAGTTTCCCTTAGTATACAAGTCTATACTGTCTCAGGTTTTGTCATTGCCGATCATGTACTTCTTTCTGTGCTAGATCAGTATAAGTATATTTAGCTCATGTACACATGGCATTTGGATTGAACCAAGAAATTTCATGTTGCTGACTACATATACCTGAACATGGTGGCTTGAACTTGGTTATTCTTGGACATGATGCTGGAATAATTCTTGATGTTTCATATATTCTAATCTTTCTTCAGTTATCAATTAGCTTAATTGCATCCCTGATGGTAGTTTTAGATATGTAGCAAAAGAAAGGGTGCTTCAAAATTCAATAGATGTAGACCAGTAGGGTCAATTATACATTGTTGGCTGTAAATGACTTTCAGTTTTAGCCTTCATAAAATTTAGACATGTCCTCTTTAACAGTTTGCTGTGGTTGATGGTGGTCCTATGTGTTGGTTGAAATTATCATGTTGGATAATATTACTTTTACTAGCAGTTATAGTGCTCTTATTATTTTATTGGCACAAATATCATCACATATATTGCTATTGATGTAATATTATATTCCTTCACTGAAAGCAAACATTTCAGTGGCTGTTGTGCTACTCTTATTATTGTTATTTTCCAGAATCACAGATCTTGTAGTATTATGTCCCTTCACTGAAAGCAAATCTTGTTTATTGCTAAAAATAATCAGTTTCATATGGGAGGTATCGAGTCGAGCTTCTGTTGTTTCGACCGTCGGCGGTGCTTCATTACTGCGTCGTTAGGATGCCCGAGGGAACAAAGGGCGGGCGGGGAGAGGATCTTCGACGATAGTTAGAAGCGGACGGAGTGTGCGCGACGGCTGTGCACAAGGGAGTACTCCCTCCATCCAAAAATACTTGTCATCAAAATGGATAAAAAAAGGTGTATCGAAAACTAAAATACGTCTAGATGCATTCCCTTTTATCCATTTTGATGACAAGTATTTCCGGACGGAGGGAGTACTAGAGAATGGGAAAAGATAAGGAAGAGCCATCACGGCCCAACAGTAAGATCATCTTTTTTTAGGGATCGCAGCCGTACGAAGATGAGTTTGTGGGTCCAAGCCCAAATAGTAAAAAGATAAACTTCCCAACCAAACTACCAACTATCTGTAAGAATTACCAAACAAAACTGCCCAAAAAGTTAACACAAAAAATAGTTTAAAAAAATTTCAAACAAATATATTCATAATTTTTAACTTCTTACTACAAAAATACATTCTTTTCAAAAAATGTTATTCTATAGAGCTACATTTGAATGAAATATTAAGTTTTATTAAAAAAATAAATTTCCATGTTCAACATTTATTAAAATTAGATATTCAAAATGATGAAAAATGACCCATCAAGTAAGTTCTACCACTTTTATTGCCCGGTGCAACGCACGGGCATTTGTACTAGTAATAATAAAGAGAATTGGGTTTCTGCCGTACGTCATAAAAACTACCCTCGAAGTTGCCCTAAATTACCCACTATGCCACCTATAATTGAAAAAAACGATTCAGTTTTTTTATTGAAGGCCGCCGCAGGGTTTGATTATTAGACAGTGGTACCCTAATAAAACACAAGTAGAAGAGTGCTGCATTGGTTTGTGCGTCGTCCTTCTCCCGCACATGTTACAGGTGTGATGTCTCCATTTTGTTTTCTTACTTTTTTTTCTTCTTATTTCTGTTTATGTTTTTCTCTTTTAAATTTAACGGAAGAATTCCAAATTTTAAAAGGTTGTGAGTTGAATTTTGTATAGAAGTCGTAAAATGTTCGCGAACTCAGAAAATGGTAGAGAAATCATAAAATAAATAAGATTAAGAAACTGTTTGCATAGTATAAAAACATTATTTCAAAACAAATATTCATGATTTTTAAAAGGTGATCGTGAATTCAAAACATATTCAACAATTTGAAAATTATGTCCATAAAATTTTAGAAAATGTTTGCAAAAATTCAAACAGATACGTAAATAACGAAAAGACGAACCATCGCTTAAATATTTTTTAGGGGATACATAGAGGTTGTTTTATGATTTTATTTCGTCCATGACGCATCGGTTAAAAAAGGGTTTTTGTGTTCTGTACAATGCTTGCTCCCAGAAAAATTGACACAACTTTCTATGGCGCAATGCTAGGTCAAGATGAGACGTAGTTTATGACATGACATTTTAAAAGTCCTTATCTCATCCTGACATAGTCTAATTATTTTTCCCCATTGCAACGCATGGGCATATTTGCTATATCTCTACCTAATGGAGGATAAGCGGCAACACAAATATGATATCTCGCGAAAATAAAGGAGATGGACCTATTGTGATCTTGAGGATGGTTGTTGGCTTAAGAGCGTGTGTTATTTTTTCTCTTCCGTTGCAACGCACGGGCTCTTTTGCTAGTGATATATAAAGAAGAGAACTCAAACGAAAGTAAACACATAGAAAAAGAAAAACCATTCGCAAAATCTGCATCGATCCATACGGGGGTGATCGAGGAGGTGGTGCACGTTTGCTTGCTATGCTCCGACGCACTCAATTAATAGGACCGGTCTCAGAACTTAACTTCTCCGAATTACTCCCTCTGTAATGTGATATCAGATCTTTTTAGCTCACTAAAGTATCCACTTTTTTGAGAAATAAAGTAGTGATCTAAAAGATTTTTATTAGTTTTTTTAGGCAAGATCTTATAGTTTACAGAGGGAGTAACTATTTGGGCCCAGAACATATTGATTATTTGGGCTGAAATTTGAGCTTGCCAGCCAAGCCCGTCAAACGATCCCATTATTCTCACGGGGTCGCAGAAGGGACGGCGCCCACGACGAAGCAATAGCCGCCGCCCCTCCCCAAACCCTCGACGAGCGGACCTGCGCCGCCGGCCGGTGACGGTCCCTTGCCGAGGGCGCCGAACCAGAGGAGGCAATGCCGCCAGGAGGAAGAGGCGGGGGCGAGCACGGGGACGCGACCGTCCACGGAGACGGGGACGACGAGAACTCATCCCGTTCTTCGCCCCGGCCGCCGTTACCGTTGCTGCCTGGCCTCGCCGTGATTCCCCCAACGTCTGAGGTTTGCTCCCATCCTCCTTCCAATTTTAGGTCTATGAGATGGTACTGGGAATCTGGAGTATTTTTTTTTGAAAGAAGGAATCTGGAGTATAAACTGTCTCTACCAATTTTAGAAGGAGCAGATGAAGAAACAGAAGTATGGGCAGCCCGCGGCGAGCTTCCCGGAGGACATTCTCATCGAGATCCTGTCACGGGTGCCCTACATGTCCCTGTGCCGCTTCAAGTGCGTGTCCAAGGAGTGGCTCGCCCTCTGCTCCGATTCCGACATCCGCAAGAGGTCGCCGCAGACCTTGTCTGGCTTCTTCTACTTCGATCACGGTTGGAAGACATTGCGCCCTGGTTGGGGTTTCCAGAATTTGTCTGGGAAAGGTGCTCCTATGGTCGACCTCGACGATCTCCCTTTCTTGGGCAGCACATATAAACATTTCGCTGTCACACAATGCAGCACCAGCCTTCTCCTCTGCCGATGCTGGAAATCACGCCCTCCTAAGGACTGCGGTTGGAGTTCTCACCTAGATCTAGATTCGTGGATGTTTAATCGATGGCCCGAGGTTGCGAAATTTGATTACGTTGTCTGCAATCCTGCTACTCGGGAGTGGACTGTGTTGCCTCCTATAAAATTGCCCGACCACCTTTCGTGTTCCTGCCCAGGCAAGTACATTTTGGGTTTTGACCCGGCCACCCCGTCCCGCTTCGTTGTGTTTGCGCACCTGAACACGAATCATGGCATGTCCATGGAAATGATCTACTCATCAGAGACTGGAGAATGGACTTCCATGCAGAGTCAGGATGATGATGTTGGTGTAAATTCGGTTAGTAATTTTGGAATAAGGCATAGCACCTTGTTGAATGGCACTCTGCATTTCCCTGCTTATGATTCGATAGTCACACTGGACATGGAAAGGAATGCTTGGAGGAAAATTAAAATGCCACCTGGCATGACAAACAACTATGCCCGTGCTTTAATTGGGCCGTCTAAGGGACACTTGTATGCTTGGCATATAGAGAATCGATATGATGGTCAACTCTCTGTTTGGGTGCTTGAGAATTATGATAGTGGCCACTGGACCCTAAAGTGTGTAGTTGACTGTTTTGAACTGTTTGGAAAGGATCGTCTCAAATACGATAAGTCCTACTCAATGTTTGCAATTCATCCAGAATGTAATTTGATTTTCCTGACTGATGGTATGGAGAAGGTACTATCATACAACATGGATAATCAGAAAGTGCATGTTATATGCACTTCTGTAGAATTTTCGGAAGGTCTACCCTACACTCCCTGTTTTGCGGAATGGACATCAGATGGTCAGTGAAGGCTTACACATTTTAGCATGGCTCCAGTCTCTTGTTAAACACCAATTGTTGGGTATATGCCAAATATTCTAGTTGAAGATGTTTGTTGGATAAGCCTTAAATGCACTTATGGGTGCATGTTGTTCTGGTTCTTTGAGCAATGTTGGTTAGCCATGAAGAATTTGTTACTGATCCTCCGATGAGAATGTTTAGTTATACGAATGAACCTAGTCACTTAATGTATTTACTTTCATGTAATAATTATTGATGTCACTCTTTTAGCTCCTCGTATGGAGCAAACGTGAGATAATATATTCTGTGTTTGGAATGTTTAATTTCCTGGAAGCATATCATTAGTATGCAATTTGCTATCCACCAATGCTAAAAATTGATCTTGGCTTGTTTTTATGCAACTCCATCTGGATTGGCTTTTCCATGTATGTTACATCATATACATACTTACAGAGGGTATAAATAAAGCTTAGTTTCCTTTATGAAACTTGCATAGTCGTCCATTGATGGTACCAAACAGTCTGCAGCTTTACAAGCCTACTGTCATATGCTTGTAGTTTTTTTTTTCGGGTGTCATATGCTAGTACTCCCTCCGTCCCAAAATTCTTGTCTTAGATTTGTCTAGATACAGATGTACCTAATACTAAAACGTGACTTGATACATCCGTATTTAGACAAATTTAAGACAAGAATTTTAGGACGGAGGGAGTAGTTAATACTGAGGTACCTTCAAATTTGTAGCTCGTCACTTTAACTCATGCACCTCTAGTGTGTTTACAATTCTTGTTTCGATTGAGCTGTATCCATGGTGGTGTGAATTGTACCCTCCCATGCCCAGCCCTTGCTGCAGACCGCCAAACACTTCAGTGCTTACTGCTAGTCTACTACTGGAATTATGTTGCATCTGAACATCTTCGCATTGCCTGGCAATGAAGCTCCGTCCTCCTGAATGGGAGCTGGAAACCTTCTAACCGCCAATGATGCTGAAGCACATAGGCGTGGGCGGGCTATATACATCTGAAATTTTAGGAGATACTGGGAGACTAATATGTCTTTTTTTCCACTCTTTTCATGTTCTCCTGTTAACAACTCGTCAGAACTGGAACCTTTTCCACCCTGGTTGTGGTTGGTATTCTTTGTTTTGCGCCATTATGTGCAGCTGTACCTGTAAATAATGGAAGATATTCCCCTCACTGGAAGAACGTGTTTGTTGTTGCTTTGATCTTTGACGTGCCGGTTCTCCTAATGAAATGGTCTTGTGTGATGTGTACGTAAAACTGTCGATGAGCTCTTCTTTTGCAAAATAATCAATCTCTTAACTCACAAAATAGTCAATTTGATTGGTATGTCTCTAAATATGCAAAATTGCCAGCTACTGGTGCTTCTTTTTTTTTTTTTACATCTTGCCAGCTACTGGTGCTAGTGCTACCAACTCAGTCTGGTACTAGCGGTGCATGTATATAGCGCACCTGAGCAATTACGAGCTGGGAAGATTTTGCGTATGCTTAATGGTTTCATGAGGTACATGATCCAGATGAGAGAATCAGATTACCACTGGAGCTGAAAGAAAAGACAGCTTCTAGTTCATGATTATAAGTTTATAACTAGCACATCCACTGAAGATTGTCAACTTTTTCCTTAAATCCAAGAATTAATTCTACGTAAATTTCACTCCGTCAGTTGCATATACGCACGGCCAACCTGAACCTGCTGCGCCTTGAGAAGCTCAGAGCTATCAGGCAGAGTTCCAATAGCAGAGAGTCTGAGAATCCTATAACCATCTACCAACGCATGCGGTCCACCCACCTATTTTCCTGACACACAACCGATCACCCTCAGCTATCCGGTTCAGGCGAATTTGGCCTCTCACTTGTGTGCCCCAATACCAGGTAAAATTAATCCCTCATAACAGTCAAATGGGTCAACATTAGTTCTAATATGGCATGGCATGGCATGGCACAACACGGCTTAGTTCTGTAGCCATAACGGTCCTCATAAGTGTAGGTTTCGTCTATCTTCTAAATCAAGTGAACTTAGGCTCCGTCTTTGCTTGGCAGATCTCGTTAGCCATGAAAGGTGCCACCGCACCCTCAGAATTGGAACCGGTAGGCGGAACTTGACCGAATACTCCATCTGAACACTTAATTGCAAAGTTTGTTTAGGGACACTAGTATTGCAGTCACTGCATAAAAATGGCGCCATTATAAACAATAGTTACCACTTGCCCCTGTCCGGCATACACAAAGATAACCAGATCCAAGATTGTTCCAGTTTGACGAAAGATTGAACCAGTTTATTTTTTACTTTACCGCAGGTCTAGGAGGGCTAGTTCTCATCCTGCCGTTGTTGATCCAGAAAATCCAAATTCAAGAGTCTAACCAGAATCAATGAACACAAACAAAATGGTTAGGTGAACATCTCAAACAAAACAAGAATTGGAACACAAGCATATGTTAAATTTGATACGAGTGAACCATATTCTCCAGCAGCTGTGTAAAGCTGCAGATTGTTTGATACCATCAATGGAAAACCATGCAGGTTTCATAAAGGAAATTAAGCCTTCTTTATACCCTCTGCATATGCTGTAGCCTACATGGAAGAGCCAATCCAGAAGGAGATAACAAATAAATCAACCTAATGCACAGAATCAGGGCAAGATCAATGTTTAGCAATGGTGGATAGCAAATTGCATAATAAAGATTTGCTTGCAGGAGATTAAACATTTCAAGCATATATAATATATTGTTTCACATTTGCCCCATATAGGGGAGCTAAAAGAGCGACATCTGTAATTATATGCCCCATAGGGGAGCTAAAAGAGCGGCATCTGTAATTATTACATGGAAGCAAATATATCAAATGACCAAGTTCATTCTTACAGCTAAACATTCCCATTGAAGCGTTGGGTACAAATTCTTCATGGCTACATCATTGCTCAAAGTAAAAGAAGGGTATGCGCCTGGATACTAAAAGAAAAGAAAGAATACAAATTGAAGCGCATGTCTGACTTATCAGCTTCAGCTAGAAGATTCAGCATATACCCCACAACTCATGTTTAGTAAGACACTAGTGCCATACCAAGTATCTTAAGCATTCACTGGCCATTTGATGTCCATTCCGCAAAACAGGGTACGTAAGGCAGTAGGCAGAGTGGCAGACCTTCGAAGAAATCTTCAGAAACGCAGATAACATGGACTTTCTGATTATCCATGTTGTATGATAATATCTTGTCATTTCCATCAGTAAGGAAAATCAAATTACATTCTGGATGAATTGCAACCATCAAGTAGTACTCATCATTTTTGCAACAATCCCTTCCAAACAGTTCAAAACAGTTAATGCTACACTTTAGGGTCCACTGTCCACTATCATAATTCTCAAGAACCCAAATAGAGAGTTGGCAACCATCTTGATTCTGTTCCCAAACATGCAGGCGTCCCTGTGACTGCCCAATGGAAGCACCGCCATAGTTGTTTGGCATGCCAGGTGGCATTTTAATTTTCCTCCAAGCATTCCTTTTCATGTCCACTGTGACTATTGATGAAGATCGAGTAGGGAAATGAATAATGCCATTTAGGAAGGTGCTTTCTAAATCACTGATCGGATATGTACGGCCACCATTGCACTGACTCTGCATGGAATTCCACCCTCCAGTTTCCGATGAGTAGATCATGGCCGCGGACAGGCCATATTCATAATATGTGTCCAGGGGCACAAACACCACAAAGCGGGAAGGAGTGGCCGGGTCAAAACCCAGAAAGTATTTGCCTAGGCTGAAACGCGAAAGGTCGTCAGGCAATTCTATAGAAGGCAACACAGTCCACTGCTGAGTAGCAGGATTGCAGACAACATAATCGAACTCCTTAGCCTCAGGCCATTTAAAACATTGCCCGGGCCCTGGATTTGGGACGAAATTCCAACTGTATTGCCTAGGACGGCGCGATTTCCAGCATTTGCAGAGGAGAAGGCTGGTGCTGCATTGCTGGATGATGAAAAATTTATAGATGCTGCGTAAGAAACGGAGATTGGAGTCGACGATGGGAGGATCTTTCCCGGACAAATTGTGGAAACGCCACCCGAGATTGAAGTAGAAGAAGCCAGACAAGGTCTGCGGCGACCTCTTGCGGACGTCGGGGGCGGAGCAGAGGGCGAGCCATTGTTTGGACACCCACTTGAAGTGGAAGAGCGAAGTGTAGGGCACCCGCGACAGGATCTCGACGAGAACGTCCTCCGGGAAGAAGCTCGCCGGGGTCTCCTCCTCCTCCCCCTGCTGCCCATCCTCCCGCCTCATCTTCTTGTTCTAAGAGCATCTTCAATAGCCGCGCTAAACTAGCGCCGCGCCGCAAAATAGGTCGTTTTAGCGCGCAAGAACGCGTCAGTCGCTCAATGGGCGCAAAAAGCGGCCTGCGCTAAAACGGGTTAGGCGTGCGGTCAAAACACTTACCTGCTGGCGTATTTGGCGCCCACTACATACATGGCACACTCCAGCCTTCGCGCCCGACTTCCTCTCGCACTTCCACCCCGACGGCCGCGCCGCCGCCGCCGCCACGCACCCGGCGACTGTCTCAGCTTCCTGGCCTATCCCGCCAAGGCGCTTCCGCCCATCCTCCTAGTACCGCCTGGCGCTCGCGCGCCTCGTCGTCGAGGAACAGCGCCGGCGCTTCGCTGCACGCCTTGCCAGCGCCCGCAAGGTGTTTGACAAAACGCCTACAAGGTATGTATTGCTCAAACTTCATGAATTTGGTGCATGTTTTGAATTGTAGTTTTTATAGTATAGTATTGAACATTGTAGATGAGTTCGTCATGTGATTCTTCCGAAGAAGAATTTGATATGGAAGAGGAGGAGGATCTTGTAATGATCGTAGCTATGCATATCAATGAAAAACCGAAGCACGGTGGTTCGGTTATGGGTCGGGAAAAAATTTGGAGAGATAGGAATGATGCCCATAACAGATTGATGAAGAACTATTTCGTGGAGAATCCCACATACCCGGAGTCGTATTTTCGTCGCCGGTTTAGGATGAGCACCGACTTGTTCAGGCGCATTGCAGAGAAACTAGCGAGCCATGACCGGTTTTTCCAGCAAAGGAGGAATGTCGCCGGAGAGCTCGGGCATAGCACTTTTCTGAAGGTGACAGCCGCTTTGCGTATGTTGACATACGGTATCCCGGCTGATCTAGTTGATGATCATTTGGCTATGGGTGAGAGCCAAGCCATCATGTGTGTCAAGCGCTTTGCGTGGGAATTGTGCAAGTGTTTGGCGAGAGTATTTGAGATCTCCCATCGCTGAAGACGCCGCAAGGCTATTGGCGATGAACAAAGCGCGGATTTCTGGCATGCTTGGCTCAATAGATTGCATGCATTGGAGTTGGAAGAATTGTCCAAAGGCATGGCATGGGCAATTCCACGGCCAAAAAGGGTTCCACTATAATCCTTGAAGCGGTGGCGATCAGAGACTTGATTTGGCATGCATTCTTTGGAATGCTCGGATCTTTGAATGACATCAATGTTGTCAACCGGTCACCACCGATGAATAAGATTGCAAACGGTGAGTTGCCACGTGCGTTTGTAGCAAATGGCGTCACGTACAACTATGGCTATTATCTAGCGGATGGCATCTATCCAAAGTGGCAAACCTTCGTGAAGCCGTTGAAAAAACCGGAAGGTAAGAAAAATCTTGATTTCCACAATGCTCAGGCGGCGGCTAGAAAAGATGTGGAGAGAGCATTTGGGATTTTGCAAGCCCAATTTGCTATTATGAGAGGACCGGCAAGATTTTGGGATCAATGAATGCTTTGGTACATCATGCACGCTTGTGTGATCATGCACAACATGATCATCGAGAATGAGCGTGGCCAAGATTTAGACTACTCACAGTATGAGCTCTTGGGACATCCCGTGCGAGTGCGGCGGAGGGCTGAAAGGGTAGCCCGTTTTGTTGCCTCCTATCATGCCATTCGGCGTCCCGCAACGCACAATGAACTTCAGAATGATCTAATTAAAGAGTGGCGGGCATGGCATGGACGGCAAAGAGCATGATGATATCTGCACTCGACATTGTATTGTTCATGAACTATTTGTTGTGTTGTAATAATTTATTTTGAACTATTTGTTGTTGTGAACGATAAACTATTTGTTTGAGTTGTAATGATTTATTTTGAACTATTTGTTGTTGATTTTTATTTTGTTTGTTTGATAATTTTTGCTCATCTTCTTTGAAATGTACATGTGGTTTGTCTTGTGCTGCTGTCATATTTTTGCTCTTCTTTGAGCATGTATGTGCACATTATTATAGCCATTCATTCTTTAAGCATGAGATAGTATAAAAAAAATGGCCATGCGCGTATTAAGCAGGTTTTGCGTGCGGCGCTTTTAGCTGTATTATTGGAGATGCTCTAAAGATGTGGTAAAGACATTTCATTTAGGTCACGGATCGATTTCACGGATCAAAGAATACAAGAAGCGAGGAACGAACCTCAGAGACGACGGAAGTGACGGCAAGGTAAGGCAGCAACGGCGTCGGCGGCGAGCGGGACTCCTCGTCGCGGGACTCGTGGCCAGTCGCCGGTGGGAGGTCCTGCTTCCCGAATCTTTGTTCGCCCGTTCCTCCTCCTTCTACTCCTCCTCCTCCTGGAGGCATTGCGGCTCGGCTCGTCGAGCGTGGTCGCCGGCAGGTCGTCTGGTGGAGCGAGGGTTTGGCAAGGGGAATGGAGCAAAGGAGCGGCGCGGCGGCGGCGTTGGACCTGTGTCGTCACT
The DNA here is from genome assembly GCA_021437245.1 of Aegilops speltoides. Taxonomy (NCBI): domain Eukaryota; kingdom Viridiplantae; phylum Streptophyta; class Magnoliopsida; order Poales; family Poaceae; genus Aegilops; species Aegilops speltoides. Next base: position 113,419,605 of record CM038147.1, read on the forward strand.
GGTTGGTTTTTTTTTTGGAGCTCGATTGTGAGAAGAAAGAGGCGTGGACTTGCTTGGTCGGCCCAATTGAGCCCGTCAAATGGACTCTTGTTTGGGCAGATGCTTACTATTCCCTAGAAATTTCTCAAAAAAATACTATTCCCTAGAAAAAAAGAGATAAAAATAGATGCTATTGACGAATCTCAGGTCCTGTGGTTGGCATACTCGCATGATCAAAACGGCGTCAAGAAAACCGCAAACTCTTTAATTCTTGAGCCGCATTTAAGCGTAATATATTCTGATCGCGACACGTACCCTTTATACAAAACTAAAATTTTAATCTCTCTGAGGTCCTATAGGTGAAATGAGTCAATCGATGGTCGAGTCATTGATAAGAAAAATATTTTAAATTTTCCTTTGGACGCCCCCTTTCAGTTATGGGTACTTGAATGATTGGGAAAGAAACTGATTACTTCTAAATGTGCTATGGCAGATCAAAGATGAACTCATCTATTTTCTTTCTTCAATCTCAGGCAATGATTTATCTCATGTTCACTAACATTCATTTTGTATGTAGCTATTTCATTGATCCATGACATCGGCAATCCCCTGTTTGAATTTTTAGCTTGCTTTTGCTACTAATTATGAGTTCCTACATTTGTTCATTTGGTGTTGTATAATTGTACATGATACTAGCTAATTGCCCGTGCATTGCAACGGGGCATGCACATTCTACTGGTTCAATGTCAACCGTGTCCGACATAAATCTTACACCCATCATATTCTAGATTTTTTAGAAGATTTGATTTGAGTATGAGTAGTAAAGACAAAAATAATAATTTTGTTGAGGTATTGGAAAAATTCAATTTAATTTGGGTATGGGTAGGGGAAGACAAGATAAACTTTTATTTAGTTGAGGTTTTGGTAATATTTAATTTGATTCGATTGAGTTAATGTAGGGCGTGGGGATGAGGGGTCAAGGGAAGAGGAGAGTTGGACATACGAATGCGTCCCCAACTCCGCTTTAATAGTAGAGATTGTAGGCGATGGAGAATGTATCCGGTACACACGCACTTGTGGTGCTACCGGTGCACCGGATGTCATAGAATATTTTGAAATCTGAAAAAATTCTAGCAAGTTAACGCAACATTAATGTATGATGTCACAAAATTTCGTATAAAAATTTGAAATATTTTTTGAGATACAAAAATGACAAACTTGACATCAGTGTGATAACAGGCCAAATCTAAAGTATGTTATGTACTATTCAGTGTTGACTTTGTCATTTTTGTTTTTCGAGTTATATTTTTGAATTTTGAGTTGAATTTTTTTGACAACCTACATTGATGTTGTGTGAGTCTGCTAATTTTTTTTCAGAATTTTTTAAACATTTTAAAAGCACAATATGAGTTCGGTGCACCGGTAGCACCACAAGCTCCGGTGCACCAGATATTTTCCCTGTGGTGGCACCTTTCGTGGCTAACGAGATCTGCCAAGCAAAGGCGGAGCCTAAATACAATCTTTTTTTTTTCTTTTATTATCCTCCATAAGACGTTTTTTATCGCAGGCGGTGTGAGGTTGGTCCCATGATCAAGCTTGCAAGCTTCGCGAGATGGATTTTGATAAATGATCAGATTTGCATGAGGCTGCCTATTCTCTCAAGGTGTTTGAGGTTATTGACCTCCAAGGGGACAATTGCAGGTGGAACTTGATTTCACAACCCTTTGAAGGCCTATGTCTTTTTTTTTGAATGATTTGAAGATTGCCCTCGCACGGTTTTGAAGGTTTGTGTCGTAGCAATGGCCTTTCTGTGAAATCCTCCTATATGTGCTTTGGAATGGATGGATGGATGGATGGATGTAAACTGCAGGATGAGGTGATCGGCCGCTTGTGTGTTTTGGCCCTTTTTTGGTTTTATCTCCGTACATAAATTTCTTGTTATCCTAAAAAAACATAAATTTCTTGTTCTTTTACTCCTTGATGAAATCGACATAGATCAAGCCTTGCACGTAAAAAGAAGTTGTTTGGAGACATCCTACATAATGAGTGATGGCCACATTAGTTATATACTTATATCGATGTCATTTACAAGATGAATCATGATGCATCTCTAAGAAAGATTTGTCTCAACTTGTATATTAGTTCGATCTACAAAAGGTAATTGAAGGTGAAGCATGATAAATGTTTACCACGATATTTCTAGGTTCGTAGTTTCACTCCTTTCTCATGAGTGGTGAATTAAAGGGGATTTTAAATTTCATATACCCCACAAGTGTATGCGTTTCACACCTGGGATGGGTGCGTAGCTTCCTCAAGAGTTCACCCGCAAAAAAAAGCTTCCCTGCCTACAGGAGTACTCAGTAGGTGATTTTAGGCGTGGAAGCTGCTGAGTACTCCTGTAGGCAGCGAGATGCATGGTAGCTTTCAGGAGCGGCTTTTGGAAGCTTCTATGGACCCATTTAAATTGGTTTTAGAAGCTCCGTGTTTCTTTTTCTTTTTTTCAACGTGTTTTCATGTTTTTTTGGATTTTATATTTTTTCTTTTTGTCAAATACATGCCAACTTTTTTTGACACACCTTATAGTATACGCGTGGAAAAAAATAATACATGTTGAATATTTCTTAAATATGTGATAAACAATTCTCAAATACATGTTGGAACGTTTTAAGAATACATGTTAAATATTTTCTTAATACACATTGAGCATTTTTTTAACGGTAAGAAACATTTTTCAAGTTACACCAATATTTTTTTACATTTTATAAAAAATATGACTAGCATATATTTGAAATGGGTGAACATGTTTCTGAATGATGCAAAAAATTCTAAAATTACGTGAATATTTATTCACTATTATAAACATTTTTAATGTCACGATTTTTTAAATAAATGAATATTAATAAATTGACAAAAAATATTATTTTACATTTAAAAATTGAAATAATTAGTAAATTGTATTTGGGTCTATGAAAATAAGTAGTAAAACAAAAAAATAAAAACCAGCAGAACAAGATGTAGGCCGGCCCATTTTTTTGCGCCAGAGGTGAGTGGTTGTTTCGTTGCTGCGGGCCAGACCTACCCCTTCCCGGATTTTATTAGGTGGGCTTGGTGATAGGCTGTCGTCTTTTTTTCCGTGGTACTAATTGTGAAGTACTTTGGAATATCACTCTCCCTTCTTAGGGTTGTGATAAATGATGAATTTTTTTTAATTTTTTTATTCAAAATGTTTTATCTCTTTAACCGTGCGTCCAAATCTTGAACCGTTTTCATCGTTTGATTCGTCGCGTCAAGATCATCAAAACAAGATCCGATATTGATAGGTTTTGATGAAAAAAATTCACAAAAAAAGGATGGAAAAAATGAACCGGGAGCATATTTTTTCCCTTTTTGGAAGCCGTTTTTGAGAGGCATGGCCCTACCTCTTGCGGAAGCAAATGCGTTCCTCTCGTGGAAGCAAAATTGTGCCTCTCATGAAAAGAAAAGAGAACACATTTTTTTCGTTTTCGAGAGGCACGGCCGTGAAGCAAAACCATGCCTTTCGCGGAAGCAAAACCTTGCCTCTCACGGAAGAAAAAATAAATGGAAAACACGTTTTTTTAGTTTCCGAGAGGCACGGCCATGTCTCTCGCGGAAGCAAAACCGTGTCTTTCACAGAAAGGAAAAAAGAGGAGAAAACGCGTTTTTTTTGTTTCCGAGAGGCACAGCGTGCCTTTCACGGATGCAAAACTGTGCCTCTCATGGAAGGAAAAGAAAAAAGAGAAAACACATTTTCTTTCCATTTTCGAAAGGCACGGCCATGCCTCTCGCAAAAGCAAAATCGTACCTCTGGTGGAAGCAAAATCGTGTCTCTCACGAAAGAAAAAAAAGAGACATGTTTTTTTTCATTTCCGAGAGGCACGATCGTGCCTTTCGCGGAAGTAAAACCGCGACTCTTACGGAAGTAAAAAAAAACATCTTTTTTTTTCATTTCCGAGAGGCGCGGCCGTGCCTCTCGTGAAAGCAAAATCGTGCCTCTCACGGAAGAAAAAAAATAGAAAACATGTTTTTCCCGTTTTCGAGAGGCACGGTAGTGCCTTTCGCAGAAGCAGAACTGTGCCTCTCGCGGAAGAAAAATCATGCTTCTCACGAAAAAAACTGTGTTTTTTGCGCAAAAAAAAAGTTTTGTCAAAAAGCTAAGAAAAACCTGTGAAAACTGAAAAGTAAAAAGAAACATCTATAAAGCCGAAAACGCGTGCGAAAAAAAGATCGAAGGAAGCGCCAAGAGCGCGACACGTGACGGCGTTGGGGAGGCTCCCGAAGGAGCGCTCCTCAACTAGTTGCACTCATTTCGTCCATGCACACTGTTCACGACTGCCGTCTGACGCACACAATGGCCCCACACGCAAACAAGAGGAGTTTGCAATCGCCCAGTCTAACAAAATATAACCATGCTAGAAAACACAGGGTAGGGGCTATTTTTGGTGGGGATTTTCGAATTTTAGGACGAACACAACAAAATCAAGCTAGAAAACACGGGGTAGGGGCTCCAAAAACGTGATCAACGTGGCTCATGATACCAAGATGATGTAGGGTAGAACCCCAGAGGCCGATCTTTCACCTTTGGAGAGGATCCCTACGAGGAACACGAAGAATACGAGGAGGGGAACAAGGGGAAAACACGAGAGAACACTCAATCAACAAGAACAAAGTCACACATGTGCTAGATCCTCAAAACACAAAAGGGTACAAGATCCAAATCCAACAAAGGACCATACAAGTGGCGGTAGTTCATCTCCGAGAGGAGTTCTTGAATCCACGAGGGATATTTCCGTAAAGGGGTCTTGAATCCAGGTGGATCTTCTCCGAAGAGGCCGCGGTCTCTCACAAGGAGGAGATCCGTATGGATGAGCAAAGCTCTATCTCAAATGAGCTAAACCTATGCTAACCCTCTCTAGGAGGAGGAGGAGGAGGTCTATTTATAGTCTAAGTGCAAATGGGGGCGACGTGAAAGGGTACATGGGCTTATAAACAGCTGCGAGTGCCTCTCGCTTGGCGAGGTGGGACTAAAAAACAGCTGCAGAAAGAATCAACTAAAAACAGCTGCAGAAAATAAAAAAGTAATTAGACGGGTCCATTGGTACCGGTTGGTGGCACCAACCAGTACCAATGCCCCTCTTTGGTCCCGGTTGGTGGCACCAACCGACCAATGTCTCTCTTTGTCGGTTGGAGCCATCAACCGACCAAAGGTTCGTTCCGCCCTTTGGGCTGCTTGAAAAGAGGCCATTGGTCCCGATTGGCGGCTCTAACTGGTCTAAATGAGCATTAGTCCGTTGAGCCACGAACGGGACCAAAGCCTTTGCTATATATACAGATTTAGCGCCCCGACTTCGATCTCTCCTCCTCCTTTCCGTCGCGCGTCCCCGCCGCCACCTCGCCGCCGCCGCCCGCCTCGACGCCGTCGCCGCCTGACGCCGTCGTCGCCGCTTCGCTTCTAACCAGGCCGTCGCCGCCCGCCCGCTGCCTCGATCGACGTCGCCGCCCGGCCAGCGCCGCCGCGGACGCCGTCGCCGCCCAGCCACACAAGAAGTCTGTCGTCGTCGCGTCGTCGCCGGCCGTGAGCAACTTTTTTTTATTTTTGTTAGATTTTTTTAGATTCTTTTTGTAGTTCATAGATTTTTTTTGTTAGATTAGATGTGTAGTAATTTAGATATATGTAGTTCATAGATTTTTTTTGTTAGATTAGATTTTTTTCTTAGATTAGATGTGTAGTAATTTAGATATATGCATGTAGTTCATAGATTTTTTTGTTAGATTAGATTTTTTTGTTAGATTAGATGTGTAGTAATTAATTTGTTCATATATGTTAGACTTTTTTCTGTTAATAGATTTTTTGGTGATATTATTATTGAATATGCATGTTTGGTGATATTATTGTTAATAGATTTTTTGTTAGATTAGATGTGTAGTAATTTAGATATATGTAGTTCATAGTTTTTTTGTTAGATTAGATTTTTTTGTTAGATTAGATGTGTAGTAATTTAGATAATTTTTTTTGTTAGATTAGATGTGTAGTAATTAATTTGTTCATACATGTTAGATTTTTTTCTGTTAATAGATTTTTTGGTGATATTATTATTGAATATGCATGTTTGGTGATATTATTGTTAATAGATTTTTTTGTGATATTTAGATTGTGTAATTAATTTTGTTCATAGAATTTTAATGATTTTTTGTTTATAGTATTTAGAAAAGGAAAAAATAAGAAGTAGTTTATATATAGTTGAACTACCTAGTTGATTTAATAAACTAATTTATTTTACTATATATAGAAGTAATTTGTTTTTAGTAAGTACTACTTTATTTATTTATAGTAAGTGCTTAGTAGTTGAACTAGATAGTTAATTTAATTAATAAAACTACTTTATTTAACTATATATAGAAGTAGTTCCTGCATCGACGTCGGTGATGCCTATCCCGCATCCTCGTCGTCGTCGATTCGGCGGTGGAGGCCTGCTTGATCAGGGCCATGTTCGGACCAGGCTCACGGCCGGTATTGGGAGGTGCTATCTTTCGGGGACGAGGTTGGTGAGAGGCAGCCCGTTGTTGACCCGATACTTGTTTGGTGGCGGTCGCGTGGGCGATGGCGGTCTTGAGGCTTCGGGCACCGTGGAGGTGGTACGTCACCGTGTCGGCGAGGAGGACGAAAGCACGTCCGTCGCTACATGGTTGCATTGGAGGCAGGTTCGACGATACCGGCGGGTTCTTCGAGGATCTCACTGGAGCTATGATCTGTGATGGTTCCTTATCTTTGGGTGTCCACCGCCGCGTCGATACCGTCGGGCGCTTCTGATTCTAGTTGTATTAGTGATAATCTTGACGATGTACGGACACCAAGAGATGATGTACTTTTGCTTATAATTATTGAATGCATGCTAATTTGAATACTATACTTTATTTTATGATTTGGTTTTGCTTATTGAATGCTCATATTGGATAAGTTCTCCTTCATTCCCGTGTGCTAGACAATTTGGTATAATAATGCACTCGGGAATGAAAGGAGGAGCTACGTACATCGATCACCGATAGTCAACCCGTGATTAATAATAATGATCTAGTTTAATATTTGAATTATGAACATAGGCTGGAAATGTCGTACTCATCGGACGCATTTAAAACCGCTTCGGAGTGCGATGGTGCCACGACGACCGAGGTATCTGCGACAGTTCATTGAGTGGGCGAAGATCGCGCTGCAAAGATTAAGCTCGAGGAGACTGCGATGTTCATACGATGCATAGCAGCGACAATAGTTTTTCTCGTAATTAAGCACGACTTCAACTATTTTAACGTGTATTTTTCATCTTTTACAATTCGACTAGCTTATCACATGCTTTGCAAGATGCTATGTCTTGGAGAGGATGGGTTTTGAAGACCATGAAAGTTTCGAAACCAAAAAATTATCCTAAGTACCCATCATGGTGTGGATTTTTAAGTAAAGTTGTACAATGCTCAGAGTGTAACCCATTTTGGTTGCAAAAATTGGGAAGCACTTTGCAAGATGTATGGTCTTGATGAGGGTATGCTTGTCACCATGGATCTTGGTGATCCTACAATCGAGCAAGAGAGACCTTCGATTTGGGTCCTTGTGGATACACCTCCAATTCTTCCCCCATGTGAGCTTAACATAGTTATTAAGTAATTTATATTGTTTATTTCAAAATAGTTAACAACTTATTTCCAATGACAGCTTATTTTCATTCTTCAAAGAATGTGCGGAAGATGGTAGACAGAACCTACTACACCGAAGGCTCCGAATTAACTTATCAGGAGAAAAATCATCTGGTCACATTTTGTACTGGTCTTGAAAATTACAATATCTACAATCAAACTCCTCAACATTATGGTCAATACGTGCCACTAGTGCACGTGTTGAACTACGGTAACTACCATGGAGATACCCTGGTAAGATTTTTTCCTATTATGACATCCGTGCATCTTTTTGCACACTTCTAAAACTAGTACATCATTGCTAACTATGAAGTTATTACTATGTTTTTCAACAGATAATGCCGAATGATTGTGTGCCTCATCTGATGTATACGCACAGTACCCTTCATGTTTTGAACATACAACCGTGTCTTCCTCTGAATCTCAACTGTCCATACGGGTTTCTAAAAGAAGTGGAGACATGACAATCAAAGAATGGAAAAATGTATGGATAATCGTAAGGAGCTTCTTGGAAGCAAAAAGCGCGAAGGGCAAGAATTGGAGACAGGATGATCGCCATTCTTCATAATGGAGAGTCGGGGTCTATATTGTTTTATGCTATTTTACCTTAAGGGTGTTTAGGGTCCTACGATCATCGATGATCATGTGCTAAGAACAATTATGTAGGGTTGGGTTCGATGACTATGAGAATGATGATCGTATGACTTATTATTAATAACGAGTAGAAGTTGTATGATGATGCATGATTAGTAGGACTTGTTATTATATATGATGATGTATGATGCGAGCATGCATGAGTTATTATATCGTGGGTAAACCAAGGACGAAGATATAAGAGAGGACACTTCTCTCTATTAGCTAGCTATAATAACAACCTAAAATAACCCCAAAACCCTAAAGCAGCCACTTTTCTAAAAATGGACTTTTGGTCCTTGGTGCCACCAATCGGGACCAAAGCCCCCGACCGGGCTCGGCGGACCGCCACGTGGGGCACATCTGTCCCGATTAGTGTTTGAACCGGGACTAATGGGTGCAGGTATTAGTAACGACCCATTAGTCCCGATTCATGAACCGGGACTAAAGACCCTTACGAACCGGGTCTAATAGGTGTTTTTCTACTAGTGGTACATGGGGATGAACGTGGGATGCTCCGCATCAAATAACCTGCACGACGAGCTATACAGGAAGGGTGTAGGGAAACAACAACGATGTCATGTGTGAGAGAGGTGGAATGGACTCTTCCATCTCGATTGGCTCGGGGTCGGCGGCTGTGTCGAGGGAGGTGGATGTCGTCCACCATGCCGACTGGATCAGCGTCTCCTCGGCGGCCACGCCAAACCTCTTAGTGAGGCTTCCCTATAGCTCTTGGCCATGCATGTGTTGTGCGTACAGGTTGCAACACACACTATGTCGTGGAAGCGTATGAACCACTTCTGGCAAAGTAAACACATATAAAGGGCTCATTTGAAAAAAATATGCATCAGAGATGCTGGCCATGCAAGCTTAGGATCTGAGATGAACAAACTTACTTACTTTTTCGATCCAAAATAGTAATTTCGAAGTTATAGAACTGAACTGATACATCTCCAATAGTTTTGGGACCCAAAACTGCAATTTTAAAGTTATAGGACTAAACCGACACACCTTCAATAGTTTAAGGACCGAAAACTACAATTTCAAAGTTATAGGACTAAACTGACACACCTCCAATAGTTTTAGGACCTATGATGCATTTTACTCTTCTAGGATTGCCTTCGTGCGTGACTTAATGGACTGGGCCTTCTTCTTTGCGAAGACTTATTTAAGAATATATATATATATATATATATATATATATATATATATATATATATATATATATTGGTATATGCACAACAATGGATCCCTGTTTGGGCTGGGCCCTAGGCCGTTGCACTCGTCGCCATGGCCCAGGGCCGGCCCTGACCAACGCAGGTGATGGCCTAGACGACCACACATAAATATGGGGGTGATACCTTGCAAACAACATTAACGTAAAATGTAGAGTATCTATGAAGCCATTGATTAATTAATTCATACTAGTAGAGTGCCCATGCGTTGCCACGGGCTTTTGAAATAGTTGCAAGAGTTACATGTTAAATTTCACATGTACAAACAATATTATGGCACTTGTGGAATCCATGCAGTAAACATGTTAAATAATCTTATCCATTTGGCCATCTCGTAGATTATAGATGACTCACACATGTCGATTATGCCAATATTGTGACAAATATGGAATCCACGCAGTAAACATGTGATGGTGACTGGACTTGTTAGTGGTTGCAACATGCCTACGATAAAGAAATATTTACTCAAAATAAATATTTCCAGGGATAATTTATTTGAATGAAAACAAGATATTTGGGTTCATATCAAATTACCACATACAGTATATCTTAGGTAACAAATTTCATCAACTCGGCATCTAAAACATGACTTCTTATTAGAGTTATTCCTTTTAAAGGTAAGTCACATAACACCTAGAAATATATATTTTTCCTTCCTCTTGGACACACAATAAGACGTGTCATTGTATATAGAGGAAATAAACTAATATAACTACAAACAATAGCGTTCTATTTTGCACAACAATCAGTATAAATATATTGTTATGAAATTGTGCTAACAGGGTCTTGGGGTGGCTGCCGCCCATGCGTCGCCCCAATGGAATCTTGCGGGAGGCACCGCTCGCGCCTCCCTAGTGCAGCCTTGGACATGCAGCACAACCGCCACATTGCCGCCACCACCTCGCGCCACAGCATATCTTATTAGTTAGCAACGATCGCGTCAAACATGTACCATTAGGATCCTCACGCACACCAGACGATATTGTTGATTTTATACCTTCTTCCTCCCCAACTATCTTCTCTTCGCCGTCCCAATCCAAACTCACCTCCTCGTTGATGACGCATTCGGCTCGCAACCTTCCACAAAGTTAAATTAAGAACAACACAAATAAACAAGCATCTAGTCGATCGATCTCATCTCACTATCCAAGTGGCACATCAACAGCAATTCAAACGCTCGCTTGCTGACGGATAGTATAGAACAATATAGAGATATTTATATACGAATAATCTCGAGTGGACATGCGGCTACGCTGCCGTTATCCAGTCCACACACTATCTCGTGATTCGTGCACTTTTAATACGAGCTCGTTGTATAATGAATGAGAACTCTAGTATAGCAATCTGTATCATGCGTATTCTCATGAAGCTGACACGCTCAGACGATGGGGCCGCAGCGCAGCAACGCGGTGTCCAATGGCTACTTGCAGCTGGCGCAACGGCTAGTTGCATTCATCTCCGTTTCCCAGTCTACATAAACACCTCGCTCAAATCATATTCGCACTCGTCCTCACTCAAATCCTCGTTCGCCCGCCCCGCTCAACACCATGTGTTCATCCAAGTCACAGCTTAGCTCCACCCCTCCTGCGTCGCACCACACCGCCAACCAGGTTCCCCCTCTACCTCTCATCCGTTGCCCGGAGTGCAACGCCGGATTCGTTGTGTGGTTTGTCTCCGGGACTGTAGAAAACCCAGGGAGGCACTTCTACAAGTGCGAAAGGCATGGAGTAAGTTGTCCAAGATCTATCTCCACCCGGTTCGCCCCCCACCCAACCCCCTTTGTGCTGATCATTTAGCTTGGCAGTTCGGCCGCTGCAGGTTTTGGAAGTGGGAGAACAAGTACATTCAGTACTTCAGCGCCCGTTGGGGACACCTCATTTCACATGCATCAGTCCATCGCCATGTATCTCTGCTTGAAGAAAACCAAGCATAGCTGAAGAACATCTTTGCGCTTGGCGTCGTCAACCTGGTGGTCATGGCAATGATTTGCACGCTGAAGTTCTGAGAGCGCCTGAGTCGATGTAGGTCACCGTATGGTTGTAGCTAGCTGTTTTTTCAGAGTGCTACGTGGTTTTAGCTGCCTGGTCGATGTGTTTCGTGTCGTTGCATCTTGATGTAAGCACATGGCCAATCAATAATACACGCGAGCGTTTTCTTTTCATGTAGTTGAGCACTGAGTTTCTTTTTCTAGGCATGCTGGACATTGCTTGCATGCCGCCCACGACGCGCGCCCAGATGCAATTATCAAACGAGTCATGGCGAAGTTAACTCACTGCCAACGAAATCAATTCCTCCACCTGCCCTGCAAATCATAAAGCCACCCACCTATCATTTAATGCTCCATCAACGCAACGGCTCTTCTAGAGGCCGGCTACGCAGTAGACGACCGCTTATAAATTGACCGGCCACACCACCTGTGGAAGCAACACCACAGTCAATCTCAAATCGCCAGCACCAAGTTGGAGAAATCTCTTTGCCCGTCGACTCCTTTGATGTCCGTCGCCGGTGAGCATCAGCCCGCGTTCTCTATGATTTGCATGCATGTGAACGAGGCAAAATGCAGACAAATGCACACATGGTCACTCTTCCGGCGCTTGTTGTCCGCTCGTCAGGCATGCCATCTCTTCTGTTCCTGATAGACAAATGCACACATGGTTTTTTTAGGACCCAGCTCCGGTGTTCAGAGAACGAGGCAAAATTCCTATAACACGAAAACTTAACTTACCTCCTAACCCATCCCACCTTGTCATCAAGGGCAACATACTTGTTTTCATCCCTCTGAATCTGCTCCTCCGGTGGACGAACATCAACTAAATCTAACAAATCTGCAAACGCCCCGACTGGGTGGTCCTCTGTCACCTCCCGTAGAGAATCAAGCATCCCCGTGTGTCTGCTAAGAAAATCTGGATCTGGCTGGAAATCCAAGCGCAGGGTATCGCTCGACGGCTCAGATCCACAACCAGCCCCCACGAGCGTCGTCGAGACCAAAGACATGCGTGCGCGCTAGTTTAACAGAGAACCAAGAACATGGATGAGGGGGAGGGCGCGGGGGGTCCGGCATGCTAACCTTATCTCCGTCTACGAGGAACCCATCGCCGCTCCTTCCTCTGTTCATCGCGGGGAGCAAATTCAGGCACGCGCTGGGGGCAGCTGTTGCGGGGGCGATGATGATTCAACTATGCGCATCCACCGAAGGACGAGGGAGTTAATCCATCCCCCCGTGCGGGACCGGGCGTTTTTGTTTTTTCTCGTCAGATTCATTTAATGTGACTGTGCGGCCGGGGCGTATAACGCGCGTATTCGTGCCATGCGCGACTCCAGGCGCGCATATTGCGAAAGTGCTATTAAGAGTAGTAATCACAACGCGTCGCCGGACGACCGTGATAACGGCAGCGCGTAGCCGCATGTCCCAAAAATTCACGTCCTATTTATATATAGTTAAAAGCAGGTGTGTTGCTATTACTCTTAAATCAATGTAAAGTTACTATGTATTTACTATCTTTTTCTCTCAAGCTTCTACAACAAAATTAATCAAGCAGTGAATTTTGGAAAAAAAAAAGAGCACAAATTACAATCTTAATCCTGTCATACGTTTTCTGTTCTTTGAAGATGATCAACACTAATAGTGAATTTGGAACATAAGAAAAGTTGAGGAACATTAGGCACTCTCCAGATTCTTTGCTCATGGCTTACAGACAAAATAATAACAATGATTCAAATAGAGAGATCAAAGTTCAGAACTTCAGAACCCCAATGGATGGCATTTCCTCCAATTCTGATTGAATGTTTCTTAAAGGATGGTATAGTTTGGAACTATGGCCTCGATGAGAAAGCTTTCAAGGTAATCATTCATGGTCTACAGTACATGGCTTTTGTGAGTGCACTCTTTGCAGACCTTTCTTTCTGTTTGTCCGTCACACCAAGAATGATACTCCCTCCATTCCAGAAAATAAGGTGTATTGATATCCTCCATGTCAACCATTCGAATGTTTGACCAAGATTATAGAATAAAATATCAACATCTGAAAAACCTAGTAGATAAAATATAAAACTACTTTTCATGACGGATCGAATGATATAAACTTGGTATAGTGGATATCGATATATTTTCTAAAAACTTGGTCAAACATGCACTCGTTTGACTTTTGAAAAAACAATTAGACTTATATTTAGGAAGGGGAGTATGATTTTTTCAGTTGTTCCAACTAACAAAAATGAGCTTCTTGAATAGATGAAGAATTTATGACAGAAAAGGAGATAAGGACAAGACAAACTGGACTAAGCCTTGATTAGGTAGAAGGAAACCCCAAACAGAGTTGGCACGATCTGAAAAGACTCTAGGTTGGCACAATCCTATTAACATACCGGGACCAACTTGTGATAATTCACCTATCTGAATATATACGGCATAAAACAATAACTGCATGGTTATCTTTCCAGGAAGTTATGTACACAGCTTATAATAAAATAGCTCGGTTCATCTACACTGATTTTTGCTCAGATCGATGGTGGCACATGACAGAAGGGTACACATAGCCTAAGCAAGAAGATTTAGAATAATCCAAAGTGGAAGGCAATACACCAACCATTAATCAACCAAGAATAGTCAAAAATTCAGAGCGTGTGTCATACTCATACCAAATGGAGAAAGATTGAAATGAGAAAATGTTTTTCTGTGAAGGAACAAAATTAAGAAATGGATAAAGTAAGAGGCTTGGTCCTTTGTGTAAAAGAACTGGGCAGGAAGTACAAATCTAACCTTGGAATGAGGATTGATTATTCATGTCTATCATCCCAACAAAGCATTCTCTCAACGCTTTCTCTCCAATGTAGCGTGTTAGCACTCTATAATGCAAAAAAAACATGAATATATTAGTATGTGAAAACACTAAATAATATAACTCATGTATATGCATTAGATACTTGCCACATGAAGATACTGTTTTCTATGAGTATAATGACATGCATGGAAACATGAAACTGGTACGGATACAATCATTTAGACCCCTCTCCCTCTCCCTCTCCATCGCTCCCTCCCTCCCTCTCTCTCTCGCGCGCGCACCATTGGTGATACAGCATAAAGAGAAAAGAGAGACTAAAACGCATGAGAGCTAGAGGATGTACATTTTATCTACATTTTTCATATACAAAGAAAAGTAACCATGGATGCCAATGTTAATGCAGTAAGGAATTTCTTAGTATCTTAGTATGATCTAGGATATATGAAAACAAAAAACAATATTCAAATGGAAATTACCAAAATCTGGTACATGTTGCTAACAACAAATTGCATGATTGATAAACTACATCAATTATGTCACAAGCTATCAGGCACTTCCAAATCATAATGAGTTTCACATTTAGTGTACATGAAGAGTCCAAGCAGTTAAGATACGATATAGAAAAATAAACATGTGCATTAACTTAAGTACTCTCAATCAAATTAAGCAATTGACTTCACAATTATGGGATTATAGAGAACCCTCCAATGATAAAGAACGTTTCGGGTTTAAAAATAAGCACGATCAGGACTAACCTGCCAAAACACATTTTAGAACCTTTCTTAGTATCTGAATATATTCATCATTCGACATATCCTTGACACTCATCTCTGAATCTGCATGTAAGGGTGCAAAGAATCGAGAATTACCACCGAAAGAAGCGACGACCAGTTGGCATTTCACAAGGCTGGCGACGTCGACAGAGCTCGGAACTCTGAACGCTCTATAAATGATGATGAAAGGGAACTTCTGGGTCACCTAAATCATGTTGCGAATGGCACTCTAGGTTCAAAAAACTGAACTTCAACAAACTGAAAAAATACATCACTAAAGTGGGGAGCCAGCCACGGCCAACAAGAACTCAAACTCCTATCCGATTTTGACTTCGTGCTCTTGACTTTCCACATCGCAACCTCGAGAAACCATCAACATACATCCCCGCATCCACCCCTACCTCCTGCTGCCGCCTACATTGTTCTTGCTCATCGGGGAAGGGCCACAATCTCCTCTACGATGGCCACAAACAGGTCCACGGGGAGGACACAATCTTCGAGGGGCACTCAACCAAGCACGTCACCCTCCACATTCATCCTATCCCAACCCTAACAGCGTCAAGACCCTCCATTGGTCCATGAATCAGGCTCGTAGCGTCCAGGTTCGTTGCGACGAGTTCGTAGTCGAAGTCTTGACTTTGGCTATCCCCACGGCAGCACCATCGGATCTTGCTTGCTTTTACCTTCACTTTGTCTCTCCCCAAGGCAACACCACCACCCAGCCAATCACCACCACCGCTTGTCCAGATAGAATCATGAACAATCCCCATGGCAGTGCTGTAGGATCACCTTGGCGACCTCGACAGCAACCGCCTAGTCTAAAATCTAAGCGAGCCAATCTCTATAGAAATCAGTAGAAGCAAGGCGCATGGCTCAGATATGTTCATTTTTCGATGCACGCGCCTCTCTGGAGACAGAGAGGAGAAGCAGCGTGCTTGCCCTGCCACCCACCAGCTCCTGGTCTATAGCTCACCTAGCTAAATACTCTGCTTTGCCACCGGGCCAGATTTTTTTTTGCACATTTATAATACAGTTGAGTGGGTTAAAACTATTGCAAAACAACACACACTTTTATAATTTCTAAATACATATTTAGTTCGGTCTATATGTATATCCGAAGTAACTTATCAACGTCTCCTCGTGCATGGGACCCAAATACTGTACGTCCGAAATCACGAACAAATTGACATGTTCGCTAGAATTCCACGACGGCATGCAAAATCACAAATAAGTATTGTCTTGTTGTATAAAGAGAAATTTCTTTGCGAAAAAACTAATATAGCTTGACATGTGGAACCTGGATACCCTCGTTGACACCACTAATATGTTAAATAGCTTCAAAATAATCAAACACATACTTGTCTTCGTATTTCCAGCCTCCCCACACAAGCGACATTTCCCAACAAGTTCCTAAAGGAGCTCATGGTCTGTCCATTTTAGTCAAACTGAACCTCAACAAATGGGGCAAATATAAGGACACCAAGTTTCAAGTAATTCATTGCAGTTTCAGTTCTCAGTTTAGGTGCAGCTCACACAACAACCTCTAATTATATACCTATTACAGAATTATTTTGAAGGCATGTTAATACTTAGAATAAAAAATAACCCCACAGGAGGGTAACTAATTTATACCAAAGAGCATGCTAGCTCTCTCATGACCATAATGCTGCCATAACCCCACTGCAGCACGCCTTGCCCGCCATGGACTGCCGCACACCCCTGAGCGCGTCCTATACTTCAGTCTTCTTATTCGTAGTGTAGATTTCATTACATGTTTGTAAACAAAATAAAGATTATTTGTATCAGCAATGTACATTTTCTTTAGGGCGATAGATAAAAATTGATGTACTATCTAATACCTCCAACTATGAAACTGGAATAAGTAGAGTTGACATAGAATTAGAGATGGTTAACAATTAAGGAAAAAAAACTAAAGAGGACCCCATGTGCACCTCTGATATCTATACTGACTCCACACTGGTACATCATGAGTCGAAGCACATCGAACGAAGGGGTGTGGAGAAGAGCCGTCGAACGGGAGGCGAGAAGGGTGGTGGACCACCGAGCAAGGGTGCTCAATGGCTCTGTCCCTGCCCAATGGTGGCCGCTGCTCGCAAGGGCATAAGGGAGTCATGAAACAACAGATGGTACAGCTCCTTTGCAGTTCGATTCTTACTGTACAGGTACTGTAGCTGTTCAAAAAATTGAGACATGGTTATCTCAAGAAACTGGAAGGACTAAGTGTAACAAGAATGTTCATATATTGAACTTGTATGAGCAATGAGAAAGGAAGGCTGAATATAGAGCTTGGAAGGTTGGTAATCTGCTTCCTACATAATAACAGGAAGGATAATCAGAAGAGGCTAAGGCAAGAGAGATGTACCTGGTTCTTGGAGACTCGGAACAGTAATGTGCCATTCAAATAGACCAGATGTTTTTGAAAGAGCAACACTCCACTATATATGGAGATGGACAACCCTCCGTGGAGGAGAAATACTCAAGATGCACCTGGTTTTGAGACTTGGACTCATTTGCTAGATCTCTTAATCTTAGCCAAATTTAAAAGTATTTCAGAATGCAGTTAATTGTTTAAAGCAAAAGGCAACCTCATTCAAAGCAAATAGAGTATTTTAAAAAATATGCTATGTTTCAGAGAGCATTCAGCAGCTACGTCATGTTTTCTTTCAGAATATACGTACTGCGAACAGCTTGCATCTGAGTCAAGTACGCACATAAAAATATGCACAATACATGGAATTTTCAAACCCATAAACTACTTCATTTTAGTAGTTGTCTCACAAAGAATTAAATATTAAATTCATTTGTGGGGAAAAAATAACATCATATCATGAAGAACAGTACTGTATGCGTCTTCATTGGTCCTGTTTGGCCCTGCTTCTTGAATCATTGTGTGGGTTACAAAAAATTGTAGTATACTTTGTACTCTCTTCATTGCATGAAAGAAAAGAAAAGACTAATCTCTCACATATTTTTTCCAAATTAAAATTGCTATGACAATATCATCAATTGCTAGTACTGTTAACTGTATCCATGCCACTGTTATTGCCTGGATGCTGCAAATAATTCATCTCCAGCTATATTCAGAACCATTACATTTTTCACTTAGGAAACATGCATGCAACAATGTATTTCACGCACAAATCCAAAGCCCATTAACAGTAGGACTACATTTTGCTCATTACCAACAAACTGAAGAGAGTATATTTTGGCCACAATACCACGATTCCGTTAATCATCCTTTGATAAGAAAATTAACACATCAATCTTGATCCTAAAAAAAGCTAGTGAACATTACCCTACCAACTTATCTATCTCTAGATGTCAATTTG
Organism: Aegilops speltoides; assembly: GCA_021437245.1. Taxonomy (NCBI): domain Eukaryota; kingdom Viridiplantae; phylum Streptophyta; class Magnoliopsida; order Poales; family Poaceae; genus Aegilops; species Aegilops speltoides. The sequence goes on from CM038147.1 coordinate 113,438,060, forward strand.
GATATTCCATGCTCACCAAAGAAGGAAAAAATGGAGATGTTTTATACTGCATATCACTATGCTCATGTAGAGTTGAAGATACAGCTTCAACAAGTACAGAGATGTTAAACTAAGAATTCGAAAACAGAAGGCTAAAACTACTTGTTCCTCCGATCCTGGAAGTATATATATATCTGATGAATTTGACTACAGTTTGTTACAATAAAAAATAAAATATTCCACCATGTTACCACGATATTATCGAGTCAAGCCAGAATGACATTTAGCACAGCAAGCTGAATCTTCTCAGCATTCTTCTCATGAACCGGTGTACTATAAAGCAAAATATACAATCATCTTATTTTACGATTTAGTACATATACACTGAAGAAGCACCAAAGTGGGTAAAAGCAACAAAGTTTAATCACAATCCATTAGGAAAATATACTGTTTATAAATAGGATTTCATCGCAACAAAGTGTACATTTAGCAAGTATTGTAATTTGGGGAGCCATTATCATAGCTCATCAACACAAAGAATGATTATTTGCACAACAGAACTAACAAAGCATCCCATATGTATACATACATAAGTAGAAAGACGAACAAGATAGCCCCATTGGTTTATTTTCTGAAGGTATGTGCACTGATAAAAATAATCAAACCCTGATCATGCTACAAATGTTTACCATTCCACGTAGAGTGATCAAATAGATAATTTATGAAAACATGACAAGATTTGTTAAATTTAGCATGAACAGATCCTTCAACACAAAGTAGCATATAATCCAATCACCAAAGAGAGAGAAAAAGACAGAGCTGAGTAGCCCTTAATGAATGAGCTATACCTGCATCACCAGAAAAGGGGAAACCGTTAAATGAGTTCACTTGTTTACCTAGGTTGGAATTCCAAGACCTCGGCTAGCTTGTTCATGAAGGTGTACTTCCATTATCATTTGCCTTAAATATAGGGAGGCATGCTGCAGGCCATCATAATTTAAATCACAATAATTGCAATAGATCCATCCAACAGCTTGAGGATGCCAAGGAATATGAATGTACTAACTACCAGAACCATTATCCGAATCCCTCTAAAACAATGGTCAAAATCCATGAGAAGAGGAAAACGTAACCCTTCGACAAGATCAGCCACTCCAGCACCGAACATGTGGAAGATGTGATCATGCAGAAGCCCAGCATAGACGACCATGGCACCCACCCTCATCTAATCACAGAACCAAAGACCAAACCAAACAAGATTCAGTGACTAATCCAGAAATTATTGAACGAGGGAAAGTGATAATCTTGCATGGGGTTTCACCCGGCCAAGTGAATTGATAACAAGTAGTAAGAGTATAAACCACGGCATGGTATATCTCACCAATTATCAAACCTGAATTGCGTTGGTGTAGGAGTGCCACATGAAGCCGATGATTGTGATGTACTTGATCGTTCCCAATCATCCTCTCCCATTTTCACTTCCACTATTTCCAACGTGCTCTCCTTGTCATCAATTCATCCCAAAAACTGAACCAAGTATCCATGAGTTAGGTTCTCCACAATGTTCTCTCGAGAAGTTGCAGAGCAGAGCCAGATGGCTTAATGCAAGAGACTACCCTGACTTGGATTAAATTAGGGTGATCAAGGACATGGCAAACAACCAGCAGTCTGCCGCAAGAGGAGCCATGTGGAGGCCTTGACGACATAGTCAGCAGGGCGTCTACCTCGTAGGCTCCTAGCTCGCTGTCGTCAATGCCACAGTAGTTGACGGAGACGCACGGCAGGGAATGAGGTGGTCGTGGCCGCCGACTGCGAGTTGCTTGACGATCTCCGGCACCCACCGTCGCAAGGACTGCTGCTGCTACGCCGACGTTGAGGCTCTACGGTGGCTCCCCCAACCGGATTTGGCCAAAGTGACCACCGAAGTGGCAAGGCTTGGCCCTCTCTCCGTCAGATCGGGTCAGGGAGGGGAAGTCCTGGGCTTGGACGAAGGAAGGAGGGAGAGGAGGGCGGCGTGAGGCCACGAAGGAGTGGTCGGCGTCACAAGGCCGCGGAGGAAGGGTCGGGTGTTCCTTGCGAAGGAGAGGACGACAGCGTGAGGCCGCGGAGGAGTGGCCGGCGTCTGATGTGACGGCGACTGCGAGGAGCCGAGGAGTCGCCGGCAACGGCGGGGCGCCAAGGAGATCAGATCGAAGGAGAGGGGCGGCGGGGGGACGATGAGGAGGGGCAGTCGTCGGCGGGATCTGATCTAGGGCGTGCGTCAATAGGCGCTCGAGGGCAGGAGGCCTGGCTCGTAGGGCACGCACGATCTTGTCATGGTTTTTTTTCGCTGGTTAATTTTTGTAGGTTTTTTTTTCGCTGGTTAATATTTGTAGATTTTTTTTTCTTTGCTTGTCTTGGGTGCGATTGGAGGTTAGGCCGCGGGGGCGGGTGGGGACTCGGTATGAGTTTTTTTTGGTTCATGGCGGCTCAGCGTGAGGTGGGAGGAGGTACCAAAATAGGTAAAAAAAACCGGATGAGGTGGGATGAAAATAAAACCCGGAACGCGACCTACCAACTGAGACATTAGGAGTAGAGATAGTTCAAGGCTTCAAGCAGACTGCAGACGGGCATTGACCGGTTCAATTCGGACCGTGGCTGGTAGTCTCTCCGTTTCATAATACAGTGCATATATATTTTTTGAAAAGATAATCCTCACAAACTTTGATCAAATTTATGAAAAAAATTACATCTGAAATATCAAACATATATCATTAGATTCAACATAGATGTATTACTTTCATATTTCATATATTTTATATTGTATAGTTTTCTCTATAAAGTTGATCAAAATTTATAAAGTTTGTCTTCTTAAAAAATCCATACGCTCTACATTATGAAACTATATTTTTTTCCACCGTGTTGCAGGCTTGTAGCCGAACTACTTGACTCCTCCGTCAGACTGCTCATTCTTCTAACGGACGAGTGACGACACAAGTCTGTCGCCGCCACCTTTCCTTCCTCTTCCCTCTTCCCAAATCCTCGCTCCACCAGCCGACCTATGATGCCCCTAGGAGGAGGAAGAAGCGAGCAAGGATTCGGGGAGCGGGGCCACCCACCGGCGACTGGCCACGAGTGCCGCGACGAGGAGGCCCCATTCCGTTCGTCGCCGACACCGTCGCTGCCTGACCTCGCTGTCACCCGCGTCGCCTCTGAGGTGCGTTCCTTACCACTTGTATTATTCGATCCATGAGATGGGAGTGGTAACCTAAACGAAATGTCTCTGCCAAATGTCTAGAACAAAGAGATGAATCGGGAGGATGGGCAGGAGGAGCCCCCGACGATCTTCCCAGAGGACGTTCTCATCAAGATTTCGGCTAAAAATACGTTCTCATCGAGATCCTGCGTGGGTGCCTTACATGTCGTTGTGCCGCTTCAAGTATGTGTCAACATAGTGGCTCGCCCTCTCCTCCGACTCCAGCATCCGCAGGAGGTCGCGGCAGGCCATATCCGGCTTCTTCTACAAAGATCACAGTTGGCGCTTCCATGATTTGTCCGGGAAAGGTCGCCCCATGGTAATACCTTACTGACGGTAAGGAGAAGGTATTATCATACGACGTGGATGATCAGAAAGTGCATGTTATATGCACTTCTGGAGAATTCTTGGAAAGTCTACATTACACTCCCTGTTTTGCAGAATGGACATCAGATGGTCAGTAAAGGCTTACATACTTAGCATGCCTCCGGTGTCCTACTACCTCCGTCACAGTTTAGAAGGCACAGTTAAATTTGCGTGCGTTTTCATAATAGACAAGGTTTAGGGCGCATTGCATTTATTTCTAATAGCTAATTAGTACTTCGGAGTACTATTTCTATATGCATGCATAGTGTGAATGCTATTTTTTAGCCCATCTCACAACCAATAGATAACCACCTAGGTCCCAGAGAATTTTCAATCGCGCCTTCTAAACCGTGACGGAGGTAGTAGTAAACATCAGTTGTTGGGTATATGCCAAATCTTCTAGTTGAAGATGTGTGTTGGATACATGCACTTATGGATGCATGTCGTTCTGTTGCGTTGAGCAATGCTGGTTAGCCATGAAGAATTTGTGTCTGATCCTCTGATGGGAATGTTTAATTATATACGAATGAACCTGGTTAGCCATGAAGAATTTGTAACTGATCCTCTGATATGAATGTTTAGTTATAAGAATGAACCTTGTCACTTGATCTATTTGCTTTCATGTATTAATTATTGATGTCTAGCTCCTCACCTGGGGCAAATGTGAGATGATATATTATCTGCGGTTGAAATGTCTAATTTCCTGGAAGCATATCTTTTGGTATGCATTTTGCTATCCACCAATCTTAAATATTGATCTTGCCTTGCTTTTATGCATCAGGAACATATGTTTGTTATCTCCTTCTGGGTTGGCTTTTCCACGTTACCATGTACTATGTTGCAACATATACAGTGGGTATAAAAGAAAGCTTAGTTTCCTTTTTTTTTTGTTTGAAAGATCCAGCAATTGCTGGCTTGATTCAGGTTTAGCAGGAAGCAACGGAAAATATAACATGATGAAGATCCGAAGATCAAAGAAAAAGAAAAATATCAACCCTATTGGTCGCAGAACAACACCACACTCCACGGAACGCCATCCACCCAGTACAAGGCAGCGCAGCTCCGACTCCGATGGCCACGAGTCCCTCTGACCGGATCCACCTCCAGAACAATGCCCCCAAGAGAGAAAGTGACGCCGAATAGCGCCACCATCGTCCGATCTAAACTAGATCAAGGGTTTCCTCCGGAGCACGTCGGGAAAGGCAAGGTAGGAGCTGCTACATCGATGCCTCCAACAAGGGAGCGACGCCAGAAGGCGCCGCCATCAACGACTCCGACCACAACTGGAGTAGGACTTTCGCCGACAGTCCCACCTGCATAGCCCGAGCCCAGAATCCAATCAACCTACACACCAGCCACTACCTCTGCCTGCCAACCATACCTCCCGGCAAGCTCGACATGCTTCCAACCTTCCGTCCGCGTCCCCCACTGGACGAAGGATGCAACCCCCGCAGCGGCGTCATTCTTCTCCCATCGGAAGGATGCAACCAAGCAGCACGCCATTCGTCTCCTCAAGGATGCAACGCCTGCGGGCCATTCATCTCCCGACGAAGGATGCAACAACCGCCGCGGCGCCATTTCTCTTCCTCCAGCCACCACCATCTCGTCCTCCGCAGCAGCGTCGAGCTCACCCGACCACCAGCGGGAGGATGCAACACCGAGCAAGGTGCCATTCATCTCCCACAGCTTCGCCCGCACGGCTAGTGGCGCCACCTGAGCCGCCTCCAGACCCCCAGCCGCCAGGCCGCCAGATCCGGCTGCACCCAGCCAGGGGCCGCCCGCTGCCAAGCAAACCGCTTGCGACAGCCACCTCCAGCCGCGCTAGCGCCAGATCCGGCCGGCAAGGCCCGTCAGATCCGGCCGCACCCAGCCAGCCAAGGGACCCCGACATGCTCGCCGGATCCGCCGCCCGCCGCTAAGGGCGCCCGCTGCAGCAGCGAAGCCACCCCGCCGCCGTCGTGCACCGGTGACTGCGCCAGATCCGCGTAGCCCCGCTCCGCCTCCACGCTCCCGCGCCAGATCCACGCACGTCTCCTCGCGGCCGCGCCCGTAGCGCGCTATTGCGCAAGAGCCTCGCGAGCTCGCCGCACTGGAGCCCCGACGAGTCGAGCACCAGCCCCCGCCGAATCGAGATGCCCGCGTCGCTCGGTCCTGCGCAGAGGAGACCAACGGCCCCGCCGCCGCCGACGCTGCACGGGCTTTGCCCGGCTGCGCACACCAGCGGCAGCGAGGGGAGTAGCTGCGCGGTGGTGGGCTCCCGGCGGCGTGCTAGGTTTTCCTCTCCCGAGCCGCCCGCGGAAGCGGCGCCTAGTTTCCTTTTATGAAACTTGCATGTCTTTGATTGGTGGTATCGAACAGTCTGCAGCTTTACAAACCTACAAGAGAATCATATTCTCTTGTTCATATGTTTGTAGTTGATACTAAGGTCGTACCATTCAAATTTGTAGCTCATCACTCAACTCTTGCACCCCTAGTGTCTTTTCAATTCCTTTTTTGGTTGAGCTGTGTCCATAACCATTTTGTTTCTGCTCCTTAATTCTGGTTGGCTGTTGAATCTAGATTCTCCAGATCAACAATGGCAGTCGCGGTAAAAAAAAAAACCTGGCTCAACCGTTGATATGATTATCCACGTATGAGTGACAGGTGACAGCAGTATGTGGTAACTTACCCGCAAAAAAAACAGTATGTGGTAACTATTGCTTAGCATGGTTCCATTTTTGTACACTGAAAGTAATACTAGTTTCCTGAACAAACTTTACAATGAGGAGTTCAGATGTCTTGATGTCTTGTACCATCCAGTTGTTTGGGGGTAGTCGGTACTTTTAAGTTGTGCTATGTTTAGACGCCACCCAATGTAGCATGCTTCAGGAATCCCGCCTACTGGGTTCCAAATCCCAATTCAAGGGCGTGTCTCTTTGATCCCTGAATGAGGTCGCTGCGAGGTTTTGCGTGTTTTTTGACCCTTTCTGTTTGGGAAACGTTTCCCTACGGACGACCGGCCGAGCGCTCGGCCGGTCGCCCGCCCGCTCGCTCGCTCTTGGCGGGAACAGGCCAGCACATGCGTTTGGTGGGCCTCGAACGCTTTCTTTATCTCTTCCATGCTGCATTTTTTTCTGCTTTTTTTTTTCTTTGACCTTGCCGCTTCTTCCTCTCCCCTTCCTCTCCCCTTACCTCCCTAGTCCCACGCATCTCAAACTGCTTCCCGCTACAACTGTTGAGATTTTTTGCTGGGACCGGTGGTAAATTTTTCTGGAATTAGCGTTGATTTTTTGCTGCATGGGTGCTACAACAAATTCTGTGCAACCCACAAAGCTGCAACCGGCACCTCAAAAAGCTACAACCGATCACCATTGACAGAAATAGCTTTCACCCATAGATGAAAAAAGCTTCAACAAGCACTATGAAAAGGAAAAAGCTGCAACCGTTGACGGAAAAAGCTTCAACCATGGATGCAACAGTCACGATGGATGCGTCCATACATAGCTTCTTCCTCTTTTTTATGGAGTGCTGCAACCGGCCACGGGAGATGCTACATCCAGTGGCGAGGGATGTTACAACCGACATTGTTTTTGTTAGAACCAACAACAGGTTTTGTCACTGATTTTTTTGCTGGAACCAGTGTCTTGTTTTGCTACTACCGGCAGCTTCATTTGCTACTACCGGCGACAATATTTTTTGCGACATAATTCGTGAAGATGATGCAACCTCGACACAGGCGACAGGCGAACAACGTTTTTTGCTGCAAACTATGAAGTTTTTTGCTACCACCGGCGACAGGGTTTGTTACCAACGGCTGCAACGGATGGCTGATGTTTATTTTGTTTTTGCTACAGCCACGACATTTTTTTTTTGCTGCAATCAGCAACCACAAAAGCTACATCCAGTTAGCATTTTTGCTACAATGACGACAATGGGCTGCGCGGTAGCTTTTTCTTCGGAAGCGATAAACTTTTGCTACAATCGGCATCTTTTTGTTGGAACTAGCAAGAGCCTCGGCGGCACACGGGAGGTACATCATAAGTTGAATGACAAGTCTTTGCGACCGGCGGCGGCACCATCGGACCGCTGACCATCTCCCGGGCTGCAACCACAAGTGCATGTTGTTGCATGCATGGAGTCGCGAGAACGCCGGCGCGCAGTGACCGACGGCGGCGAAGCGAGGGCGGCGACGGTGGTAACTAACGGCGAGGGCGGCGACCGGTGGTAACCAACGGCGGCGGCGAGCGGCGGCGGCGGCGACCGGTGGTGATCAACGGCGAGGCGGCGTAGTAGTGGTGAACGGCGGCGGATGCGGCGGCGGCGGACGGTGGTGACCGACGGCGAGGAGGGAGAGAGCGGCGAGGGACGGTGGTGACCGGCAACCGACAATGAGGCAAAAAAAGTGGCGACGGGCGGCGGTTCTTCAAGGTTTGCTACTACATCGGTATTCATGGCGAGTCTTGGCGGCGGCGCTGCTTTGTTTTTTTCCTCTGTTGGATGCGCTTTATTAGGAGAAAACGATATAGGATCTGACGGTTAAATAACAAAAACCACGACAAGTAAATCGGAACGGAGGGAATAGGTTCTTGTTTCCAATCATTTTTTAGTGAATTAAAAGGGATTCTTCTACTCTCATGTACATGCACCGCATGAGTTGCTTAAGCAACCGCGGGTGTTCGTTTGCAGCTCTCTCAAGAGGAACTTCCTGGCAACTTGAGAAACAAAATAAAACAAACAGGTGAAAGCATGCAACATGTTTGTCTCAAATTTCAAAGTCCGCAGAATGCCGGTCAGTTGGAACCGACGAGATTTCCCACGCTTCAGGTGTGACATTCGCCGCAGTCCATCCCGCATGCACTCCACACTCCACAGAACCATATCATGAATAAGCACGGCAGAAGGGGAATGGAATGTGAATTGAATGGATCTATGTATAATTTTACACTGTATTCTGTTTTGTCAGGCTATTCTCCTGCTGGCTCCTTTAATATACAACTACCAAGAACTTACAACAGCCCTTTTTTCAGTTTTTCTCCTGCATCTCTTTCTCCTCTTTTTTTGGGGGGTTGCTTTTCTCTGTGGTGCTTACCTAAGAGATGATGTTAGTACACGGCGACGCGAAGCAGGCCGGGCTGAGGTTGCGTGTAATGGAGCCCTTCGTCCAGAAGGAACTGCTCGACGGCGATGGGCAGCCTCGCGGTGCGAGACCCCTTGGTGTGGTGGCCTGTTCCGACGCATACCATGACTTGCATCCTTTCGCCTGAAGCCCTCGCCATGCCCCTCAGGGAGCCGAGCTCGACCTTCAGGATATGGATTGCTTCGCTCACGTGGAGGCCGTGTAGATCAATCAGACGATCACTCCCCCGTTGCAAAGCACCAGGGTTCCTGGACAATGAAACAAAAAATTCAGGATGAAACAGAAGTGCTTGTAAATATGTCGCCGACATCCCACAGAATCAGGATGAAACAGAAGTATCTTGTAAAGGGGAGAAAGCAACCTCTGTCGATAAATAGCTTCTCTAGCTTTCTCATGAGCTGCTTTCATTTGCGAGTTATAGGCCTGACCTTTGATGCTTAGTTCCTTGGCCAGAGCTTTGTTGCCAATTAGGTAAGCTTGTCTAGCCTGCCAAGTACATCTTTCCATCAACATTCCAACTAACAAAATTAATGAGTCAAATATGCAGGACAGAGCAACTGATGATATCCTGGATGAAATTTATACGACAATAGTAGCTATGGGGCCAGATTTGCATATGAGTAGTGGAAAAATTATACAAAAACATGAATTTTCTCTGCCCTTCTTTTTTTACAAGGTCTGCCCTTCTATTTAGGAAGGAAAGGAACAAGACAATGTTAATGTCATTGATGGTTCAAAAAAGATCAACTTTCATAGACGTGTAGTCAGAACGAAGTTAAAATGGGAGACATGATGATTATTTTTTATTGCAGTTAAAAAAACATAAGCACATAACAATGATACACACCTACAATACATACAGCAAGAACCAATTTTAAAACTGCCAAAATCAACAAAAACCGATTAACAATGCCTTCAATCCGTAGGCCAAACCCTCAACAAGTTCCTACTATGATTCTGCCAGTGTTTTATTTAATTCCTTACGAACAGACATCTAAAAAGGAAATGCAAATGTGAACATGTGACATGTACATTTGTTTAGAAGAACATAGATACATATACAACCAAGCATCTGGAGAAAACAATTAAGCTGCTCACCTGCTCAAAACATGCATTTCGAACACGGGCAAAATCACGAGCTTCTTCCCTCGATTCTGAATACATGTTTGCTGTTGGGCCACGTACAAAGATAAATCCATCAGTCTATAATTGCATCTGTCTAGAAGACATGAAAATACACCAATATGCTACAAATTATGCACACCCAACTATAATTTGCTTCCTGAGATCTATCCATGATCCACATCATTCTGGTTCAACCCATACATTGTAAAGCACAATGTACCAATCCTAACTTGCCTACTCTAAGATAACAACAATACAATATGCAAAACCATCAAATTGTGCAATTTGCACCAGAAATAACTTATAGTATTCAGATGAGTATTACCGACTGCATCGCCAGTATCAAGCCATGGAGTTGCAGCTGCACGTGCACTACTAACACTTTGATACTTGTTCCCAGAAGATGTTTTAGAACCAAAACTGTACTGCTTGGGTACAGAAACGGTAGAAACACCATTGCCATAATCAGGACCCTTTTTGAATTTGTTGTGGCCAGAATTCTGCGATGCAAGTTTCCGAACAGCTGAAACAAAATCACCAGTACCACTAGATATGGTGGAAGAATTGCGCCCACTGAAGAAGCCAAGGATATCCATATCTCCCTTAGAGAAACCATTTTGATCTTCTGCTGTTGGCAGGGCAGGAAAGTCCCCCGTACTAAAGTTTGGTGAGCTGGGGGTCAAATTCATTGTCTGATTGGAAGTAGGATCCACTTGCATCTGAAAAATCAAAAGAAAAAATAACCCTTGGAGATGCTACTGAATGTTGCAATTGTAACATAACTGCTCGAAGCAATGTACATTACCAAATAAAGAGGAAAGAGATTTTAATATTGTCTTTCAATGGATACATTTAATATTGGTGCCTTGAGCAGAAAGAAAATTCATTAAAGTTTCAGCCATATACGTCAAGAAGATTCAGCTATGTGAAGCAATGCTCTGATTGAATGTCTAGAGGAGTTAGTGTGAAAATTACAGATAGAAAGAGATTACCTCTAGCTGGGTGAGAATTTCAATAGTATGATTGAAGTCACATCCATTTGCATAGTACAGCTCCGCAAGACTCTCTGCTGAAAATCCAGGAAACTGAGACGCTAAATACTCTAGGGGGTCAAAAAGGCCATCTGATGCTGCAACGTACTCACTAGAAAAACTCTCAGTAAAGCCCGTGGTAGGATCATACTGAAGGTCCTGATTTTCATTAGCAAAGTGGAGGTCACCCACGTAATTTTGCTCCCAGTTGCTTGAACCAACAGTTGAAAAAGTTGCCTGTGAATTATCCTCGTAAAATAAATTGGTATGCCCGAGTTCCAGGTTGCTAGCTGAAGAAGACAACTCTTGGTGTTCTCTTGACAAGCGGCTAGCTTTTGTCCCATAGAACGGAGGTGCATTCAAGGATAATCCAGCAAGGGACAGTTCTTCAGGTTCTTGTTCGATTTTCTCGAAAGAAGTGAAGTCTGGAATAATATCATCTGGGAGCTGCTTACGCCAGAACTGGTGTGCCTCATCGTCTGAGTTATTAGACTTGGACGACTCAGACCTATCTAGAATTTTTTTTCCAGGGGACCCCCTAAGTTCAGACTTACTTGCATCTGAAGCTGTGCTATTACCATAGGATGGTCTAATAACACATGAAGGGACAAACTCTGCTGCATTGGGATTTAATGCAGTGACTTTATTTGGCAACATTGACCTTGCATCACCATTATTTGGAACAACTTTATTCAGTGAAGTCATCTTTTAACAGAAATTACATGTACAGGAAAACTCTTCCAATAAGATTTACCCAAACCCTGAAAAGGTGATAAACATCAAGGTTACTATTAGTATGGTTCAGCACATTTACAAGAATTACATTTCCTATGCATAACTGAAATAGAAAAGCCATGTATCCTGAAAAGGCAAGAAGCTATTTGCTAATCTGCAAAACTGTTTAGCTACTCCCATAATTTTCTGTGAGGTAGCTATAAATAATAAATTTATGCCAGATTACTGAGAATCGATTTTATTTTCGAGGAAAAACCAATTTCATGCTTATCAAAAACAGCACACGCAAATAAAAGCTAATCCAATAAGGTCTGGCTCCAATTATTTGAGTAATATTTAGAGCAAACGAAATGTGAACTCTAATCTAGGTAAGCCATTTATTAATTTACATGACATATATGGATGAACTAATCGACAAGTTGTTAGAATTGCCAAACTAGTCAGTCCTTTAAATCGTACTGTTAGGCTTGAAAAAGTTTCTTTTTTGTTATTATCATGCAGACATGGCAACAGTATTATCAGCATTACTTGTAATAGAAGTTTCCAAATTTACACAAGGCCTACTTGTAATAGAAGTTTCCAAATTTACACAAGGGCTAAAAGACGGTAGGTATCTTTCCAAAAAAGGGCGTTAGAATAGGGCGTCACCCATTTGCACACAAAATGGCGTGGCCTTTCTTGGCTCAGATATAACTGCCTGAGCTACTACTACAACCGCCAGCGTCACAAAAACTGCATCTCCCCCATGCAGTTTCTATACGCCAAATTCACCGGCTAGGGCGTTGAAATATCTAACGCTTCAATCGTACGCATTGGCCCTTTTACGGCAATAACTTGGCCTCGCCGCTAAATCAGTAAATTCGCATATTCGCAAAAGTAATAGTACTAGTAAATTCGCATGAGCGGCAGACGTAGCAGTAAAACAACAGAAAAGGAAAATAAGCTTAGGGCTACGCCACCCCGAATCGGAATCATACACAGCTCCAGCTCTAGCAGAAGCTTGGAAATCAAATCATGCGCCCGGGCAGGCAAACGAGATTGAGCAAACAGTGCACCTGCCTGGCTCTCCAGGCCACCCGCGCGCACGCGCTAGCTACGGACAGAGAGGAGAGGACCCGCTGGAGCAACCCGACGGCGCGCCGAGATCCGGACGGGATCTACACGAGGCGAGCGTCCGCGGCAGATCTGGAGAGCTCCCGCCAACGCGAGCCGATGCCCTTCCGCCGGTCGACGAGCTGGTAGTGGTATATGGCTGGCGACCGGCCCATATGGGGCGCGAAGGATAAAAAGCCTCGGCCGCCCCTCCCCGACGCGGGGCAGGGTACGGGTCGTCACCGCCCACGAGACGGAGACCGAGACGGAGCCGGCGCGGAGACGGAGGGGATTCGGAGGCGGTGGCCGAGGCGGGGTCGGAGACGGGGTGGGTCGCCGGGATTTGTGGCGTGGTGGAGGGCGGCCGTGGGGAGGGGAGGGGGAGGGGAGGAGGAGGGACGGGTGGGGGGAGGCGGAGGAGGAGGATAGGCGAGGGATGGTGGAGTTTGACCCGACGCGGCGGGTGGTGGGGCCGGGATGGAGCGGTGGCGTGGAGGGGAAGGATGGGTGGGTGGTGGCCTTGGCCTGGCCTTGGGATCGGTGGCGGGATGAGGGCAGGCCCGCGTGCGCCTGCCTGCTACCTGTCTCCGCTCCCGCGGTGCGACGCGAATATGCGGCTCGCTGATTCGACCGAGGGGGAAATATCGGCGGGGCTCCCGCCGGTGGTTCCGTGGTCTGCCTCCGCCCGTCTGCTTCACAGCGTTTCGTGGTTCCTGTTTGCCATCACCCATGAACCATGATCCGCCTTCCATCAAGTTGGAAATGGACCCGGCATTACCCGTTGGTCGACTGGTCTGACCTAATTTTTCGGCGCCAATGGACCTTCCGGATTGGTCTCATCTAGACCCACCGGAACAGGTGGGTCGTCTTCACTCTCCACCCAGCGTCACCGCCACCGGCTCCGACGCCCCCACCGCCGCTGCCTCCAAGTCTCTGGCAGCCGCTTTCGAAGTCCTCGATCGATGCCGCCGTCATCCCCGGCCGCCGTCACCGCCTTCTCTCAAGTCCATGTATACGTTGATGTCTATGGTGACTAGCAGACGCGCCGGCTCGCCAGCTCCCCAAATACGAAGCGACGACCCCATAACCTCGCCTTCATCTCGAACCCCGATTCAGAAGTAAATTCTCTTCCCTTGGTTCTACTACTGTTTAAGCAGGTTATTCATGGCTAGGGCAAAATCATGTGTTAGCTAGGTTTTCTTGGTTTGGAAGGGTGGGTGTTCTTGATATGGAAGGAACTAGTGCTTGATTTGGAAGCTAGGTGTATATGTTACTTGAGTTGTCTATCCTATTGTGTAAACCAATTATAGTTTGCACACGTGTTTCAATGCAAATGAGCAATCAGTAAGTGCATTACCCGCTCCTGCTAAAGTCTTCTTATTTGAATCGAAGAGGGGGGTCTTCCTTAGTTTCTGTGATAAAGTAGCAACTCTGTTGACACCTACTTCCTACTTTCAAAGAGCTTTGGCCGTGAATTTTTGTGTATTACAGCAGGGAATGTTTATGATAATAAAATTTAGCATTTTCCTAGATGGCTGGTATATCTAATTTTCATATTGCCTTCTCGTTACTTGAGTCAATGCTCCTAGCAAGTTACCATTTTATTGCTAGTTGGTTGTTAACCACATGTATGATCTATATACCTGTAGATTCTTATTTCACTATGTGCGTGTATTATTATACCAGATAGTTGCCACACTTTTGCGAGAAAGGGGTGGAGATAGAGCTCAGTTCATGTCTCAGATCAGGTCTATAGCAGCAATAATCCAAACTCTGACAGCAACAACATCTCCAGGACACCAACTACGCTTGTCATTGATTCCCATGATGACAAGTTTTACCTTTTCTTGCAACTATATAAATCTTTCATGTATGTTGCTAGTTGTAGATGTGCATCCAGTTTCATTGAGTGTTAGTCGTATGATTATTAGCTTGATTTCCTTGCCGACGGGTCTTATCCATGAAGCTAAATTGTTTGATGAGGATATCCATGTAACTGAATTGTTTGATGAGGATATCCATGAAACCGAATTATTTGATGAGGATTATGATGAAGAAGAGGCGAAGGGTAGGTGATGGTGACTGATGGCTCGAGAATTTATCACTTTTAATAAATAGTTTTGACTTGGTTTTCACCATGTTTTGTTGTTTCTCAGTTATTTCTAAAGCTAATACTTCGAGAAAGAAGAAAAGTCATTTTCCCATTGTTTTGTAATCTTTCAGACTTGCATGTCGATGAGTATAGCAACCGGCAGGAGCCATATGGTTGTCTTAATATTATTGTATGACATGTGTGTCAATGTTTAAACGCCATGTAATTACTTTACTTTATCGCTATGAGTTAGCAATAGTTGTAGAAGCAATAGTTGGTGGAGGCAACTATATAACGGCAACGAGGACCTAGGTGACATGCTGGTGGTGATGGAGATCATGTTGGTACTTGAAGATGGTGATCAAAGGTACAAGAAGAAAAGGCCATATCATGTCAGATTATACTTGCATGTGATGTTTGTCTTTTTATGCATCTTATTTTGCTTAGATAGAGACGCTGGCATTATAAGATGATCCCTCACACTTAATATCAACATAAAAGTGTTCTCCCTTAGCATGCACCATTGCGAAAGTTCGTCGTTTTGAAGCCCCTCGTGATGCTACGCTCACATACAACGGGTGTAAACTAGTTTTACACATGCGAAAAAACTTTGGTTAACTTGACGAGCCTAGCATGTACAGACATCGTCTCGGAACACATCGAACCGAAAGGTTAAACATGAGTCATATGGATGATACGATCAACATGTTGATGTTCACCATTGAAACTACTCCATCTCACGTGATGATCGGACTTGGGTTAATAAACAACTTGAGGGATGTCATTTTAAGTGAGAGTTCATGAGTAATTTGATTAATTTGA
This sequence comes from Aegilops speltoides, assembly GCA_021437245.1. NCBI lineage: Eukaryota > Viridiplantae > Streptophyta > Magnoliopsida > Poales > Poaceae > Aegilops > Aegilops speltoides. The sequence goes on from CM038147.1 coordinate 113,453,653, forward strand.
ACTAATTATCATGAACACGGTCTAAATGACTTTGCAAATATGTTGTAGATCAATGGCTCGTGCTAAAGTTTGCTCAATTTCAATACATTTTTAGAGAAAGAAAAATTGAAAGACAATGGAACCAACTTTGAGGACCGGCTCCATAAATTGAGGATTATCCTTACTGTTGCACAGAAGGCTCAAGTTCTTGATGCACCGCTGGGTGCGCCACTAATACGTCTCAAACGTATCTATAATTTTTGATTTTTCCATGCTATTATATTATCTGTTTTGGATGTTTTATATGCATTATTATGCTATTTTATATTATTTTTGGGACTAACTTATTAACCTAGAGCCCAGTGTCAGTTTCTGTTTTTTCCTTGTTTTTGAGTTTCGCAGAAAAGGAATACCAAACGGAGTCCAAACGGAATGAAACTTCACGATGATTTTTCTTGGACCCGAAGATACCCAGAGGACTTGGAGTCCAAGCCAGAAGAGCCACGAGGCGGCGGCAAGAGTGGAGGGCGCGCCCTAGGAGTGGCGCCCCCTGCCTTGTGGCCCCCTCGGGGATCCCCTGACCTACCTCTTCGTCCTATATATTCACATATGTTCCAAAACCCTCAGAAGCGTCCACGAAAATACTTTTCCACCGCCATAGGTCTCTGACCTAGTTAGATCCCATCTAGAGGCCTTTTTCCGGTACTCCGCCGGAGGGGGATTCGATCACGGAGGGCTTCTACATCAACCCTATTGCCCTACCGATGAAGTGTGAGTAGTTTACCTTAGACCTATGGGTCCATAGCTAGTAGGTAGATGGCTTCTTCTCTCTCTTTGATTCTCAGTACCTTGTTCTCCTCGATGTTCTTGGAGATCTATCCGATGTAATACTCTTTTGCGGTGTGTTTGTCGAGATCTGATGAATTGTGGATTTATGATCAGCTTATCTATGAATATTATTTGAATCTTCTCTGAATTCTTATATGCATGATTTGGTATCTTTGTATTTTTCTTCGAATTATCGGTTTGGCTTGGCCAACTAGATTGGTTTTTCTTGCAATGGGAGAGGTGCTTAGCTTTGGGTTCAATCTTGAGTGATTTCACCCAGTGACAAAGTACAGGTAGCGAGACACACGTATTGAACGGTTGCCATCGAGGATAAAAAGATGGGGTTTTCATCATATTGCTTGAGTTAATTCCTTTACATCATGTCATCTTACTTAAGGTGTTACAGCGTTCTTTATGAACTTAATACTCTAAATGCATGCTGGATAGCGGTCGATGAGTGGAGTAATAGTATTAGATGCAGGCAGGAATCGGTCTACTTGACACGGACGTGATGCCTATTGATACGTCTCCAACGTATCTATAATTTTTGATTGTTCCATGCTATTATATTATCTGTTTTGGATGTTTAATGTGAATTTATATGCTATTTTATATTATTTTTGGGACTAACCTATTAACCTAGAGCCTAGTGCCACTTTTTGTTTTTTTTGCCTATTTTAGAGTTTCGCAGAAAAGGAATACCAAACGGAGTTCAAACAGAATGAAACTTTCGTGATGATCTTTCTTGGACCAGAAGCAAACCAGGAGACTTGGAGATGAAGTCGGAGACTCAATGAGACGGCCACGAGGGTGGAGGGCGCGCCCAGGGGGTAGGGCATGCCCCCTACCTCGTGGGCCCCTCGGAGCTCTCCCGACCTAATTCCTTCGCCTATATATACTCTTATACCCCCAAAATATCAGGGGGAGCCACGAAAACATTTTTCCACCGCCGCAACCTTCTATATCCGTGAGATCCCATCTAGGGGCCTTTTCCGGCATCCTGCTGGAGGGGGATTCGATCACGGAGGGCTTGTACATCAACACCATTACCTTCCGATGAAGCATGAGTAGTTTACCACAGACCTACAGGTCCATAGCTAGTAGCTATATGGCTTCTTCTCTCTCTTTGATTCTCAATACCATGTTGTCCTCGATGTTCTTGGAGATCTATTCGATCTAATACTCTTTTGCGGTGTGTTTGTCGAGATCCGATGAATTGTGGATTTATGATGAGATTATCTATGAATATTATTTGAGTCTTCTCTGAATTCTTATATGCATGATTTGATATCTTTACAAGTCTCACTTCGAATTATCTGTTTAGTTTGGCCTACTAAATTGGTTTTTCTTGCAATGGGAGAAGTGCTTAGCTTTGGGTTCAATCTTGCGGTGTCCTTTCCCAGTGCCAGTAGGGCAGCAAGGCACGTATTGTATTGTTGCCATCGAGGATAAAAATATGGGGTTTTCATCATATTGCTTGAGTTAATTCCTCTACATCATGTCATCTTAGTTAATGCGTTACTCTGTTCTTTATGAACTTAATACTCTAGATGCAGGCAGGAGTGGGTCGATGTGTGCAGTAATAGTAGTAGATGCAGAATCATTTCGGTCTACTTGACACGGATGTGATGCCTACATTCATGATCATTGCCTTAGATATTGTCATTATTATGCGCTCTTCTATCAATTGCTCGACAGTAATTTGTTCACCCACCGTAATATTTGCTATCTTGAGAGAAGCCACTAGTGAAACCTATGGCCCCGGGGTCTCTTTTCCATCATATAAGTTCTATTTTACATCATATTAGTTTCCCGTAAATTTCTGTCGCCGTTCCTTTAATTTGCAATCTTTTACTTTCCGTTCTATAAACCAAAGATACCAAAAATATTTACTTTACCGTTTATCTATCTCTATCAGATCTCACTTTTGCAAGTAATCATGAAGGGATTGACAACCCCTTATCACGTTGGGTGCAAGTTTGTTGATTGTTTGTGCAGGTATTCTGTGACTTCTGCGTTTTATCATACTGGATTGATACCTTGGTTCTCAAACTGAGGGAAATACTTACTCTACTTTGCTGCATCACCCTTTCCTCTTTAAGGGAAAAACCAACGCAAGCTCAAGAGGTAGCACCTATATTTCATAATCATTGCCTTGCATATCGTCATAACTATGCACTTTTCTATCAACTGCTCGACAGTAATTTGTTCACCCACCGTATTATTTGCCTTCATTAGAGAAGCCTCTAGTGAAACCTGTGGCCCCGGATCTATTTTCCGTCATACTTGTTTTCGATCTACTATTTTGCAATCGTTTATTTCCATATCTATAAACCAAAAAACCCAAAAATATTTAGTTACCTTTTTGTTCTATCTATCTCTATCAGATCTCACCTTTGCAATTGATCGTGAAGGGATTGACAAACCCTTTATGCGTTGGGTGCAAGTGTTTGATTGTTTGTGCAGGTGCATCGATTGGGAACTTGCTTATACCTCCTACTGGATTGATACCTTGGTTCTCTAACTGAGGGAAATATTTATCTCTACTTTGTCGTATCACCCTTTCTGTAGGATCGAAAGTATGTCTAGAGGGGGGGTGATTAGACTACTTGACCAAATAAAAACTTAACCTTTTCCCAATTTTAGTTCTTGGCAGATTTTAACAACTTAGCACAAGTCAAGCAATCTTAACACAATTCAAGCAAGCATGCAAAGAGTATATGAGCAGCGGAAAGTAAAGCATGCAACTTGCAAGAATGTAAAGGGAAGGGTTTGGAGAGTTCAAACGCAATAGGAGACATAGATGTTTTTGTCGTGGTTCTGATAGGTGGTGCTATCGTGCATCCACGTTGATGGATATTTCAACCCACGAAGGGTAGCGGCTGCGCGAGTCCACGGAGGGCTCCACCCACGAAGGGTCCACGAAGAAGCAACCTTGTCTATCCCACCATGGCCACGCGCATAAAGGACTTGCCTCACTAGGGTAGATCTTCACGAAGTAGGCGATCTCCTTGCCCTTACAAACTCCTTGGTTCACTCCACAATCTTGTCGGAGGCTCCCAAGTGACACCTAACCAGTCTAGGAGACACCACTCTCCAAAAGGTAATAGGTGGTGTGTCGATGATGAACTCCTTGCTCTTGTGCTTCAAATGATAGTCTCCCCAACACTCAACTCACTCTCATAGGATTGGATTTGGTGGAAAGATGATTTGAGTGGAAAGCAACTTGGGGAAGGCTAGAGATCAAGATTCATATGGTTGGATTGTTGGAATATCTTGGTCTCAACACATGAGTAGGTGGCTCTGTCTTAGAAAATGGGTAGTGGAAGTGTAGGCACGTTCTGATGGCTTCCCTCACGAATGAGGAGAGGGTGGAGGGGTATATATAGCCTCCACACAAAATCTAACCGTTACACACATTATACCAAATTCGGTGGGACCGAATCAGAAAACTTGGTAGGACCGATTTAGTACATATGTGACCGTTAGGCAATTTCGGTGGGACCGACATGTCATCTCGATGGGACCGATATCATTAGGGGTAGGTGTAGGATCGAAGAAGGTGAGAGTGTCTAGAGGGGGGGTGATTAGACTACTCGACAAGATAAAAATTCAGTCTTTTATCAAGGACAGATTTTGGCAGATTTTGCATAACACACACAAGTCAAGTAGCATACTACATATGCAATTCTAGAGTATGGGCAGCGGAAAGTAAATTGCACAAGTAGTAAAGAGAAGTGGAGAAGATCAAACGCAATTTTGGAGACGCGGTGATTTTTCTCGTGGTTCCGATAGGTGGTGCTATCGTACTTCCACGTTGATGGAGACTTCAACCCACGGAGGGTAACGGCTGCGAGAGTCCATGGAGGGCTCCACTCACGAAGGGTCCACGAAGAAGCAACCTTGTCTATGCCATCATGGCCTACGCCCACGGAGGGCTAGCCTTACTCGGGGTAGATCTTCACGAAGTAGGCGATATCCTTGCCCTTACAAACTTCTTGGTTCAACTCCACATCTCGACGGAGGCTCCCAAGCGACACCTAACCAATCTAGGAGGCACCACCCTCCAAAAGGTAATAGATGGTGTTGATGATGATGAACTCCTTGCTCTTGTGCTTCAAATGATAATCTCCCCAACACTCAACTCTCCTCACTGATTTGGCTGTGGTGGAAGAAAGGATTGAGTGGAAAGCAACTTGGGAAGGCTAGAGATCAAGCTTCATATGGTGGGAGTGGAGCAACTTGATCTCAACACAAGGGTAGGTAGTTCTCTTCTCGAAATGTAAGGTAGGAGTGGTAGTTCTTTCGATGGCTCTCTCCACGAATGAAGAGGGGTGGAGGGTATTTATAGCCTCTACACAAAATCCAACCGTTACACACATTTGACCAATCTCGGTGGGACCGAAGTTGACAACTCGGTGAGACCGAAAGTTCAAATCATGTGAGCGTTGGGATTTTCGTGGGACCGAAAATACAATCTCGGTTAGTCCGATTCGTGCAAAGACAAGAGCTTGCCAATCTCGGTGGGACCGACTTCATCATCTCGGTGACACCGATTTGATGACGAAGGTTCTGAAGCTTGGCAACTCAAGTTTCGGTGAGACCGAGTTGAGAATCGGAAAATCCGAGTTTTATAGGGTTTGGCTTTATGGTGAGGTGGTTCATCTCGGTGTGGTGAGTTTGGAATATCGGTGGGACCGAGATTACTTATGAGTGTATATGGCGGTGAGAGTTGCCGATAGTTTAGGAGATGTATCACTAAGCACTTGAGCAACGGATCATCATCATAACCTCATCCCTTTTAATAGTATTGGCTTTCCTATGGACTCAATGTGATCTTGGATCACTAAACCAAAAATGGAGTCTTGAGCTTTTGCCAATGCTTGCCTTAGCATTTGAGGGTCCACCTCTTGATCCTTTTGCCATGCCAATGTGATTGAATTTCTGAAACATACTTGATAAAAGCATTAGTCCAACCACAAAGTATGTTGTCATTAATTACCAAAACCACCCAGGAGCAAATGTGCTTTCAATCTCCCCTTTTGGTAATTGATGGCAACACACAAAACAAGACATCAAAGCTTCTTGAAAGAAAGACAGAATTATCACGAAAGCTTTGACAAACATGTAGTACACAGGATCCCCTACAAGTGTGCAAGATTTTCATAAATTATGGTTTTGGACTACCACAAGCACACAAGAGAGAAAGGCAAGATGTGCTACATGCAGCTTGGCTATATGCATCGAGCAGATGAAAAGAAGTGAGTGATAATGCATATGTGCATGGTGATTTCTTGCAAACAGTATTCACAAGCAAGTCACCATCATGCACATTCGCAAAGTGCATATACTTACCTTGAGGTTCCTTGGCATTGTACCTGAAGAGATAAACTTGGGAAAACAAGGTTAGATAACACAAGAGTATTTCTTCAACCAACTGCAAGAACATCAAGAGTACCAAGCCAGGGATGACATGTATAAAGAGTGTCTCATATTGAGCACAAGCTTGAATCAGCAAACATGTCTCCAAAACTAAAAGGATTTTCAATGAACTCTGAGAGATTTTGCTTTCCATAAGATATCAATTGTGAAGGTTCCTCTCCCTTTGAGTTTTCTCAGATCAAGGGATTTGATGGAAAGAGCAAAATCAAAAAGAATGATGCCAAATGAGAATAATGCCAATTGTAATGTCCAATGTGAAACACGGCAAAGCTTTGATGTGATTCTCTCCCCCTTAAGGTAAGATTGCTCTTCTTCTCCCCCTAAATCTTCTCTTCTCCCCCTAAGTCTTCTCCCCCTTTGACATCAAGTGCCGAAAAGGACAGCAAACTAGGAAGGTTAGGGAAGATGGAAGGAAAGAAGTGGGATCCTTAAGAATCACAACGGGGCAAAAAAAACATGCATAGAGAATCATTGAGTGGAGCTGCAGAAGATGATATCCTGGAGAAAATAAATCGGTGACACCGAATTGATATGGATCGGTGGGTCCGAAAGTCAGGGACTTAGGGCAGATCCTTTTCGGTTAGACCGAAATATAAATTGGTGACGCCGAGTTTAATTCCAAGGAAATACAGAAATAATTCAGCTCACTTTGCAAGGAATGTTTCAAAGGATTTGCAATGAATTTGTAAAAGATTTTCGAGGAATTGATCAGAGCCAAAAGGATATTCACAAAGACAGAAGAATGAAAAATGAAAAAGATTCCTAGATGAAGTTTTTTTAATGAAAACTTAATGAGAGAACATAGGATAAAATAGAAAGACTCCAAAACATATGTACTTCATCTAGATAGGGGTCGGCGACAAGGTCACCTATGTTTGAGTATTTTGACTTAGGAGTCAAATGAGAACATTTGATCATAGGTCATACTCATTGTTTAAGCTCAAGATGGGGTTGCCATTTTTCGATTAAGCATTTGATGTGATCACATCTTATGAAGCTGCTTGTACTCATGACTTTGAGCAAAGCTCCTTAAAGATGTGAAGAACATACCTTGGGCTTGTTGTTGCTTTGTTCATGTAGGTGAACTTGATGTAGGTGCTCATTGAATGTGAAGTTGGAGCGCCATTTCCACTTGTGTAGTTCATCTTCCTACATGGGTTAGGCAAGCAAGGAAATACTCAAGGATATCCAAGATGACAAGAGTGAAATACTAGTTGTATAAGATGTCAAAAAGGATATGTGGAATTGTGTTCCTTGAACTCAACATCCCAAAGGGCTAGATACTTGGTTAATGACAAGATTACTCATGATTTGAGTGTGTGGTAATCTTGTGGAATGTAGATCATCCAAGTACCTACAAGGAGTTAGATGCAATACAAGGGGGCAAATGTGTCCAAGACATATGATCATCATCATAAGAGTAATATCAAGGATTAGTCAAGTAGGCTCATGCCTTGCATGCATCAATGGAGTTTTCACTCCAAGTTTGAAGCATCAATGATGTTCAACTCACTCCTTAAGCGAGAAAACACCTTCTCATCAAGAGGTTTTGTAAAGATATCAGCAAGTTGTTTGTCAGTACGAACATGCTTAAGATTGATGTCACCCTTGGCAATGTGATCACGAATAAAATGGTGACGAACTTCAATATGTTTCGTTCGAGAGTGTTGCACGGGATTGTGTCCAATCTTAATCGCACTCTCATTGTCACAAAGCAAGGGAACATGTCTCACATGTATCCCATAATCCTTAAGCGTTTGTGTCATCCATAGCAATTGAGCACAACATGAACCAGCAACAATATATTCTGCTTCGGCAGTGGACAATGATACCGAATTTTGTTTCTTGGAGGACCAAGATATAAGGGATTGACCAAGTAATTGACACGTACCCGAAGTTGACTTTCTATCAACCCTGTCACCGGCATAGTCCGAGTCGGAATAGCCAACAAGGTCGAAAGAGGCCCTCTTAGGATACCAAATGCCAAAGTTTGGTGTGTGTATCAAATATCTCACAATCCTTTTAACAGCTTTAAGATGACATTCTTTAGGGCAGCTTGATATCGAGCACACATGCATACACTCAACATTATGTCGACGAGAAGCACAGAGATATAGTAGAGAACCAATCATAGATCGGTAAACCTTTTGATCAACGGGTTCTCCATCTTTTGTCAAGTCATTATGTCCACTTGTAGGCATGGGGTTCTCATACCTTGCTTTCTTGCATGTTGAACTTCTTGAAGAGATCCTTGGTGTACTTTGTTTGTGAGACAAAGGTACCCTCCTTAGATTGCTTGATTTGCAACCCAAGAAAGAATTTGAGTTCACTCATCATGGACATCTCGTACTTCTCTGACATGAGCTTTCCAAACTTCTCGCTAAAATGAGGGTTAGTTGAATCAAAGATAATATCATCAACATATATTTGGCACACAAATAGTTCACCATCAACCCTTTTCGTGAATAGCGTTGAGTCTATTTTTCCAATCTCAAAGCCTTTTTCAAGAAGAAAGCTAGTCAAGCATTTGTACCAAGCTCTAGGAGCTTGTTTAAGACCATAAAGAGCTTTGTGCAACTTGTAAACATGATTAGGCTTTTTAGGATTCACAAATCCAGGAGGTTGTTTCACAAATACTTCCTCCTCTATTTCACCATTTAGGAAAGCACTTTTAATATCCATTTGATAGAGAGTAATATCATGGTGATTGGCATAAGCAAGAAGAATGCGAATGTACTCAAGTCTAGCAACGGGGGCATAGGTCTCACCATAGTCCATACCTTCGACTTGTGTGTAACCTTGAGCTACGAGACGAGCCTTGTTGCGGATGACTTGTCCATCTTCATCTTGCTTGTTCAAACACCCATTTGGTTCCAATGACGTTTTGATCATCCTTGGGCTTTCTACCAAAGTCCATACATTGTTCCTCTCGAAGTTGTGTAGCTCTTCGTGCATAGCGTTCACCCAATCCGGGTCTTCAAGTGCTTCTTCTACCTTCATAGGTTCAATACTAGAGATAAATGAGTAATGTTCACAAAAGTTAGCTAAGCGAGTTTTAGAGCGAGTAATTCTCCCGGAGTCGATGTCATTCATCATTTGTTCCACGGGATGATTTTTCTTGACTCTTGCTCGGACTCGGGATAGCTTTTGTTGTGGTTGTGGCTGAGCTTCCTCATCATCCTCATCTTCCTCTTCTTCTTCATTATTGTTGGTGTTGTCTTGAGGCGATGGAGAAGGAGGTTGTGGTGGATCTTCTTGTTGCACTTCCTCATCTTGGTGAGTTCCACTTGTGGAAGCCTCCATGTTGCCTTGAGGTTCATCTTGCCGTGAGGTAGGGGGCTCCACATATGTAGATGAGGTACTCTCCTTCACTTCCATGGGACGGATCTTTCCAATAGATAAATCTTGGATGGCTTCCGATGGGTCCTTGTCTCCTACATCAATAGGCATTTGCTCTACTTGCGAGCCATTAGATTCATCAAACTTCACATCTACCGTCTCTTCAACCTTTCGGGTGAAATTATTGTAGACACGGTAGGTGTGGGAGTTTGATCCATAACCAAGAAAAAAGCCTTCATGAGTTTTAGGAGCAAATTTAGACCGACGATGCTTATCAAGGATATAGCATTTCGAACCAAAGACACGAAAGTATCCCACTTGGGGTTTGTTACCGGTGAGGAGCTCGTATGATGTCTTGCCGAGAAGCTTATGAAGATAAAGCCTGTTGATAGCATGACAAGCTGTCTCGACGGCTTCACCCCAAAAATGCTTCGGTGTCTTGTATTCATCAAGCATCGTTCTCGCCATCTCTATGAGCGTTCGGTTCTTCCTCTCAACAACTCCATTTTGTTGAGGAGTGTACGTAGCCGAGAACTCATGTAGAATCCCTTCCTCATTGAGAAAAGAGTCTACATGGGCGTTCTTGAACTCCGTTCCATTGTCACTTCAAACTTTCTTGATCTTCACCTCAAATTGATTTTGGGCCTTTCTGGCAAAGGTTTTGAAGATTCTCTGAACCTGCGATTTGTCATCAAGGAAAAATACCCATGTAAATCTGGAATAATCATCAACTATAACTAGACCAAAGGAGTTACCACCAAGGCTTTTGTAAGCATTGGGACCGAAGAGATCCATATGAAGAAGCTCAAGCGGTCTCCTTGTGGTCATGATGTTCTTCACGGGATGACTTCCACCTACTTGTTTTCCTGCCTGACAAGCACTACAAAGTCTATCTTTGTCAAAGAAAACATCTTTAACAGCAAGAATATGATCACCTTTGATTAGCTTGTCTAGATTACGCATACCAACATGTCCAAGCCTTCTATGCCATAACCAACCTTTAGCGGATTTAGCAATGAAGCAAGTTCTAGGTTGGGCTTTCTTAGTGAAATCAACAATATATAGATCACCTCTACGGATACCGGTAAATGCCATGTTATGATTGTCACGACGAAAGACTTGGCAATCTACTTCGGTGAATAGCACACTGAATCCAAAGTCAGCTAATCTAGACATGGAAAGTAAATTGTATCCAAGTGATTCAACAAGCATGACATTTTGAATAGAGCTATCATGAGATATGGCCACCTTACCAAGGCCAAGTACCTTACCCTTGGAGTTGTCTCCAAAAGTCACATACTTGCGTGGACCATCGTTCTTTGCAAGCTCTCGAAACATGTCTTCGTCTTCGGTCATATGGTCGGTGCATCCACTATCAAGAATCCACTCTTTTCCACCGAATATGTAGTCTCTCAGATTTGCCATAAGATTGAGACTCTTCATGATCTTGTCTAGCTCGGTGTCCGAATCGGAGTAATCATCATCATGCTCATGCTCATCATCATGTTGACCCATAGATAGTTCATCATCAACACCTAGGTCAATTTGACAACTACTTGCATTAGTTTTGTCAATGTGACAATAATCATCGAATGCAATACAAGAGCATTTCTAATTAGAACATTGATAAGACCGGATCACCCTTCTTTTCATAAGATCACGAAGCTCAAAGAAGCATTTATCAAAGTTGGGATCATTGGGGCGCATCATATCAAATTCAATAGTCTTGTATAGAATTTCATCAAGACCTCTCAAAGAGTAGTCCGGATAAAGTTCTTCCAAGAACTTCCACATAGCATAGGCGCACTCAAAGTTTGTAACGAGCTTAAGCAAGTTATCGGGTAACCCTCTAATGATAAGATTTACAGTTCTAAGGTTACGAAGCAAATCAAGCTCTTCATCCATGGTAGGGTGCAAGGGGTCAAATGGAGGCACATATGGGGTTTCAACATATTTGCGCAAGTTATACATCTTAAAGATAATAAGCATTTCAATCCTCCACGAGTTATAGGACACTCCATTAAGAATAGGCACTCTATGGCTAACACTCCCAAACGTAGACACGTCCATCTTCCTCCAATGGTGTGTAAACCAAAGCAATGGAGACCAAAGCTCTGATACCAATTGTAGGATCAAAGAAGGTGAGAGTGTCTAGAGGGGGGGTGATTAGACTACTCGACAAGATAAAAAATCAGTCTTTTATCAAGGACAGATTTTGGCAGATTTTGCATAACACACACAAGTCAAGTAGCATACTACACATGCAATTCTAGAGTATGGGCAGCGGAAAGTAAATTGCACAAGTAGTAAAGAGAAGTGGAGAAGATCAAACGCAATTTTGGAGACGCGGTGATTTTTCTCGTGGTTCCGATAGGTGGTGCTATCGTACTTCCACGTTGATGGAGACTTCAACCCACGGAGGGTAACGGCTGCGAGAGTCCACGGAGGGCTCCACCCACGAAGGGTCCACGAAGAAGCAACCTTGTCTATGCCATCATGGCCTACGCCCACGGAGGGCTAGCCTTACTCGGGGTAGATCTTCACGAAGTAGGCGATCTCCTTGCCCTTACAAACTTCTTGGTTCAACTCCACATCTCGACGGAGGCTCCCAAGCGACACCTAACCAATCTAGGAGGCACCACCCTCCAAAAGGTAATAGATGGTGTTGATGATGATGAACTCCTTGCTCTTGTGCTTCAAATGATAATCTCCCCAACACTCAACTCTCCTCACTTTGGTTTGGCTGTGGTGGAAGAAAGGATTGAGTGGAAAGCAACTTGGGAAGGCTAGAGATCAAGCTTCATATGGTGGGAGTGGAGCAACTTGATCTCAACACAAGGGTAGGTAGTTCTCTTCTCAGAAATGTAAGGTAGGAGTGGTAGTTCTTTCTGATGGCTCTCTCCACGAATGAAGAGGGGGTGGAGGGGTATTTATAGCCTCTACACAAAATCCAACCGTTACAAACATTTGACCAATCTCGGTGGGACCGAAGTTGACAACTCGGTGAGACCGAAAGTTCAAATCATGTGAACGTTGGGATTTTTGGTGGGACCGAAAATACAATCTCGGTTAGTCCGATTCGTGCAAAGACAAGAGCTTGCCAATCTCGGTGGGACCGACTTCATCATCTCGGTGACACCGATTTGATGACAGAAGATTACAGAAGCTTGGCAACTCAAGTTTCGGTGAGACCGAGTTCAGAATCGGAAAATCCGAGTTTTCTAGGGTTTGGCTTTATGGTGAGGTGGTTCATCTCGGTGTGGTGAGTTTGGAATATCGGTGGGACCGAGATTACTTATGAGTGTATATGGCGGTGAGAGTTGCCGATAGTTTAGGAGATGTATCACTAAGCACTTGAGCAACAGATCATCATCATAACCTCATCCCTTTAATAGTATTGGCTTTCCTATGGACTCAATGTGATCTTGGATCACTAAACCAAAAATGGAGTCTTGAGCTTTTGCCAATGCTTGCCTTAGCATTTGAGGGTCCACCTCTTGATCCTTTTGCCATGCCAATGTGATTGAATTTCTGAAACATACTTGATAAAAGCATTAGTCCAACCACAAAGTATGTTGTCATTAATTACCAAAACCACCCAGGGAGCAAATGTGCTTTCAGTAGGGCATAACGTAATCTCGGTTGGACCGATTACTCAAACTCGGTTGGACCGACTTTGGTAATAAGCTAACAGAGAGTTGGCCAGGCAAACTCAACGGGACTGATTTGCTCGTCTCGATGGGACTGAAGCGTTACGAAAAGGAAACATGGAGTTTGCATTTCAGACTCGGTGGGACCGATCGCTCATCTCGGTTAGACCGAAATGTTACAAAGGGAAAGAGAGAATTTGCAACCCCATCTCGGTGAGACCGAGATCCCTATCGGTGAGACCGAAAAGACTAGGGTTTTTGGCAGTGGCTACGTCAAATGAACTCAGTGGCGCCGGATGGATCAAATTGGTGGGGACGAGTTTGACTTTTGGTTTGGGACATATGTGGATATGAGAAAGTGGTTGGGAACTTTTGGAGCATATCACTAAGCATTTTGAGCAAGCAAGCCATTAAGCAACACCTCATCCCCTTTTAATAGTATTGGCTTTCCTATAGACTCAATGTGATCTTGGATCACTAAAATAGAAAATGTAGAGTCTTGGACTTTGAAGCTTGAGCCAATCTTTTGTCCTTAGCATTTTAAGGGGTCCACATTCCTTATCCGTGCCATGCCAATCGTTGAACTTTCCTGAAATATTTATCTTGTAATGGCATTAGACAATGAGCTATATGTTGTTAATCATTACCAAAACCACCCAGGGATAGTTGCACTTTCAATCTCCCCCTTTTTGGTAATTGATGACAACATATAGATCAAAGCTTTGACAAATTATAATAAGATTGAAATTTAATATTGCTTTGAGAAGTATGTGACAAACAAGAGCTCCCTCTAAATTTGTGCATTATTTAAAATTTGCTTTGGACTGCAAATGCACAATGTGTTAGGATCATGGGTCACTCTTCCATGTCACATACATCTTGGTGGAGCGCTCAAAATGATAATAATTGAAAACATGCACTCATCACCAAGCAAAGTGAATGATCATAAGTGGATATGAAGGATAATGTCATTCAAGCACACATTAAAGTAGCATATGATCAAACACATGATCATCCGAGTATCTCAGAAAATACATAATGTAACAAGCAAACACACAATAAAGTTCAAGCAAGTAAAATGCAAAGAGAGACAAAACAACACACACACACACACACACACACTCTCTCTCTCTCTCTCTCGAAGACTATGATCTATACATATTTCTCCCCTTTGGCAACAAGTACCAAAAAGTTAAAAATATGAATAGTGTTATGCGTCTCTCAGGCTTGGTCTTCATGAGGTGGTGTAGAGATGACTCCAAGGACGAAAGCGTCTGTAGATGTGGTTGGAGCTCGTGGAGTGGCTCTTTGAGCCGGGTGGCCTTCAAGCGGTGGCATTTGGTGCATATGTAGTAGCTCTTGTGTCTGGGACAGGCACTGCAGCAGACCTCTGACTTCTGGGCACTCTAGTAAAAGCATCTGTAGTAGACTTGCCCTTCTTCTCCTCCACTTCCTCCTGAAGTTGCTCAACCACTGACTGAATCTCAGTTACCTTGACATCAAGATCATAGAATTTCTGCACAATGGTCCTCTCCAAGCTCTCCTAGTTTTGAGTCAGGGTGGCCAAGCCCTTCTCACTCCTCAAGGTAGACTGGATCAGATATCCAAGTTGATCTTGCTTGCTCTTCAAGAACACTTGAGATGCTTCTTCAGCTATTGGCATCTTTGCAGATTTCTCTGCCCTTGCCTTCTCTCTCTTCTCATGTGCTTGCACTGAGGATGGATCTTCCTCAGTCATGACAACAATGTTGTCCTCAAAGTCTGGTCTAAGGGGTAAATGCTCCTTGTCCAACAGATATGTGCCTGTGCCCATCTTGGAGTTGATGAGCACCAGAATTTGTGGAGCATACCCACAAGATCTCTTTTGATCTGCAGCTGTCCTCTTGATTGTTTCCACAATCAGACTCATCACTTTGAACTTTTGAGGGACATCAAATATATGCAGCAAGTTGATGGAGTGTCCTCTGATCATTCTGTGATCTCCTGATTTTGTCAACAGAGTGTGCCTCAGAATGGTATTGATAGTAGGCAGGCCTGACAGTAAGTGCTTCACTAAGCCAAACTTGTGAGTCTCCAGGTCTGCATCAGCAATCTCCTTGCACATGCTAGCCATTGAGTTGTGATCCTTCTTCTTCTTGGCATAGACATCCAAGTCATCTTCATGAGCTTCTGGGGCATTGATCAATCTAGCCCACTCATCAACTGTAGGCTGGTACCTTGTACCCTCTGACATCCATACAATTCTGCCATCTGGATAGAAATGAGCAGTAGAGTAGAATTGCATGATCAACTCATCATTCCACTTTGTGAGCTTCTGGCCAACAAACTTGTCAACCTCACAGGCCTTGAAGCCGTCATAAACACCTGGGAAGTGATCTTCATTCTCTCTAATGTAGGTCCAGTCAACCCATCTCATGTCACACACTATGGGCTTCTTGTCAAGCATGATTGTCTCATAGAAATCTTGTTGTTCCTTTGTGTGGAACCTATAATCCACAACAGTTCTCCTCCTAACAGCATATGGGTCAGCCTTTCTCCACTGTCTCAGTCCTGCATCATTCCTGATCCTCATGTCTTCTGCAATAGGATGTGCATCATTATGATTTGGGATCTTTGGCTTTAGCTTCCTTAGCACTTGGGCTTCAGCTTCCTCTTCTTCAATCTCAGGCACTGGGGCCTTGGTCTTCTCCTCAGCAGGTATGTTCCTAGTACTCCTCTTGGGTGCAGTCTTGGGAACTGGAGCAGCAGCTTTGGGCTTAGCAGCAGCCCCTGACTTTATAGCATCTCCCATGAGCTTCTATGCCTTAGGTGCTAGAGCAACATCCTCTTCCTCTTCAGAATCTCTCATCATAGAGGGCTTGCCAATGATCCTGGCAGTGGTATTCTTGACTCTCTCTTTCCTCTTCTTCCCTTCTGCAACAGTCTTTTTGGGTTCAGATCCCAAAGTTTCTTGAGTGGAGGCTCTGGACTTAGACATAGGAACTCTCCTTCCTGGTGCTTTCTTGTTCAACCCTGGCTTGGTTGAAGCAGCAGTACCATATTCTTTCTTCAGCACTTTCTTCTTGGAAGTGGCCTCATCCTCAGCTGCAACATAGTCTTCATCCTCTGAATCAGAAGTTCTCTTCTTCCTTGTTCTAGTAGTTGCCTTGGGTGATACCTTCATCTTCAGTATATTCAGAGTCAGAGTGATAGCTTCTCTCGGAGTGATTGTCGGAGTCGGAGTCGGATACCCATTCACCAACATGAGCTTGATGTCTTTGTTTTGTGTAGCTCTTTGATGATTTCACCAACATGAGCTTGATGTCCTTGCTTCTCCCGGAGGTTCTTCGTTCATGATGATCATCTCTACTCCTCCTCTCCCTTGGTGGTGATTCTTCTCCGCTACTTCTTCTTTTAGGTGAATCTTCTCTCCTTTTGTAAGGAGCCGTACACTCATTGGAATAGTGTCCGGGTCTTCCACAATTGTAGCAATTACGTTCACGACTCGAAGATCTTTTGTCATTGTAGGACCTTGACTTGGAACTCCCTTCCTTGCTTCTACTCTTGTAGAACTTGTTGAAGTTTTTCACCATTAAGATCAATTCCTCATTAAGGTTTGTTTCTCACTTGATGATGTAGGAGCATCACATGAGGCTTTGTAAGCACCACTTGACTTGTTGTGAAGCTCTTCCTTATCCTTGAATGACATCTCATGAGCAACAATTCTCCCAATGACTTCCGTTGGCGTGAGATCTTTGTAATTGGGCATCATTTGGATCAATGTGCACACGGTATCATATTTTCCATCCAAGGCTCTTAGGCTCTTCTTGATGATGAATTTGTCGGTCATCTCTTCACTTCGTAAGCCGGCAATCTCATTTGTAATGAGAGCAAGCCTAGAGTACATTTCAGCGAGGCCTTCACCATCCTTCAATTTGAACTTATCAAGTTGACTTTGAAGCACATCCAATTTGGATTCCTTGATGGAGTCGGTACCTTCGTGCATGTTAATCAAAGTATCCCAAATTTCCTTTGCATTCTCAAGGAGGCTGATTTTGTTGAATTCTTCGGGGCACAATCCGTTGAAGAGGATATCACAAGCTTGAGCGTTGTATTGCAGCATCTTCAACTCTTCCGCGGTAGCTTCACGGTTCGGTTCTCTCCCATCGAAGAATTCACCTTGCAAACCAATACACACAATAGCCCAAACGGCGGGGTTATGTCCAAGAATATGCATTTTCATCTTATGCTTCCAACAAGCAAAATTAGTACCATCAAAGTGAGGACCTCTATGGTGGTAATTTCCCTCGCTAGACGCCATACTCTCCTAGGTTGTGAAACCAAGGCTATGATCACCAAAAGCTATGGAAATCAAGGCAAATGGAGACCAAAGCTCTGATACCAATTGTAGGATCGAAGTATGTCTAGATGGGGGGGTGATTAGACTACTTGACCAAATAAAAACTTAACCTTTTCTCAATTTTAGTTCTTGGCAGATTTTAACAACTTAGCACAAGTCAAGCAATCTTAACACAATTCAAGCAAGCATGCAAAGAGTATATGAGTAGCGGAAAGTAAAGCATGCAACTTGAAAGAATGTAAAGGGAGGGGTTTGGAGAGTGCAAACGCAATAGGAGACACATATGTTTTTGTCGTGGTTCCGATAGGTGGTGCTATCGTACATCCACGTTGATGGAGACTTCAACCCACGAAGGGTAACGGCTGCACGAGTCCACGGAGGGCTCCACCCATGAAGGGTCCACGAAGAAGTAACCTTGTCTATCCCACCACGGCCATCGCCCACAAAGGACTTGCCTCACTAGGGGAGATCTTCACGAAGTAGGCGATCTCCTTGCCCTTACAAACTCCTTGGTTCACTCCACAATCTTGCCGAAGGCTCCCAAGTGACACGTAACCAATCTAGGAGAGACCACTCTCCAAAAGGTAATAGATGGTGTGTTTATGATGAACTCGTTGCTCGTGTGCTTCAAATGATAGTCTCCTCAACATCAACTCACTCTCATAGGATTGGATTTGGTGGAAAGATGATTTGAGTGGAAAGCAACTTGGGGAAGGCTAGAGATCAAGATTCATATGGTTGGATTGTTGGAATATCTTGGTCTCAACACATGAGTAGGTGGCTCTCTCTTAGAAAATGGGTAGTGGAAGTGTAGGCACATTCTGATGGCTTCCCTCACGAATGAGGAGAGGGTGGAGGGGTATATATAGCCTCCACACAAAATCTAATCGTTACGCACATTATACCAAACTCGGTGGGACCGAATCAGAAAACTTGGTAGGACCGATTTAGTACATATGTGACCGTTGGGCAATTTCGGTGAGACCGACATGTCATCTCGGTGGGACCGATATCATTAGGGTTAGGGCATAACGTAATCTTGGTTGGACCGATTACTCAAACTCAGTTGGACCAACTTTGGTAATAAGCTAACAAAGAGTTGGTCAGGCAAACTCGGTGGGACCGATTCGCTCGTCTCGGTGGGACCGAAGTGTTACAAAAAGGAAACATAGAGTTTGCATTGTAGACTTGGTGGGACCGATCGCTCATCTCGGTTAGACCGAAAGTTACAAAGGGAAACAGAGAGTTTGCAACCCCATCTCGATGAGACCGAGATCCCTATCGGTGAGATCGAAAAGACTAGGGTTTTTGGTAGTGGCTATGTCAAATGAACTCGGTGGCGCCGGATGGATCAAATCGGTGGGGCCGAGTTTGACTTTTGGTTTGGGACATATGTGGGCATGAGAAAGTGGTTGAGGGCTTTTGGAGCATATCACTAAGCCTTTTCAGCAAGCAAGCGATTAAGCAACACCTCATCCCCTTTAAATAGTATTGGCTTTCCTATAGACTCAATGTGATCTTGGATCACTAAAATAGAAAATGTAGAGTTTTGGACTTTGAAGCTTGAGCCAATCTTTTGTCCTTAGAATTTTGAGGAGTCCACATTCCTTATCCATGCCATGCCAATCATTGAACTTTCCTGAAATATTTATCTTTTAATGGCATTAGTTCAATGAGCTATATGTTGTTAATCATTATCAAAACCACCCAGGGATAGTTGCACTTTCACTTTCCTCTTCAAGGGGAAAACCAACACAAGCTCAAGAAGTAGTAGCCACCCCCTCCCGGGACGTTTTGTACGGCTTATAATCAGGGCTCCAAAAACGTTTTGAACACCACGGGTATACCTGGCCATGGGTTACCCGGCCCGGCCCAACCTGGCTTTGCCCGCGGGCCGAGCCTGGGCCTGAGTTTTGAGACCGAAGCACACGTCGGTCCAGGCATGGGCTTGTCATTTTCACATTTGAAGGAAGGGGCCTGGCCCACGACCCGAGGCCCGACGGGCTTTATCACTTTCGGGCCGGGCTTGGGCCTAAAAACAAGTTTCGACAGCCGGGCCGGGCCTATGTTTTGTTTCTCGGGCTTTGGTAGGCCCGACCCGAAGCCCGGCTCGGCCCGGTAGATGGCCAGGTATAACCACGGGGCATATGAGATCACTACAAAAAAATACACTTCCGTGATGATACGTATTTGTCATAGTAGGTCGCGTTTTTTGTCATGCATGTACATCCATGATGATTTTATGACAGAATCAAGATAGTCATACCTGTGCTGTCGTAGAAGTGTTCCATGACATTACCAAAATTATCATCACAGAAGTGTCCACTTCCATGACGATAAATCACGCCACGAAGTGCTTTTCGTCAAGGGTGACCGACACGTGGCATCCACCGTAACGGAACACCGTTAAGCTATCGGGTCGGGTTTTGGATCCGATAACGATTAACGACCCGACCAATGGGGACTTTCCACGTGTAAAATCATCATTGGTCGGAGGAAACACGTGTCCGCTCACCATTGGGGAGATGTCATCCGCTCATTGGACCAAAGGTGCCTATGATCTGGCGACACGTGGCACGACCAACAGAGGCCCATTCTGTGAAAAGGCGGCGGTTTGACTTGGTCAAAGGTGGCGGGCGACCCACGAAAGCTCGTTAACGGCTGTTCGCATATAGCCCATTTACTGACCCGCTAACCGGGGCCCATTATGCCCTATCCGAATTAGGCCCGATGGCGTCATCTGGGCGTCAATATGATTCAGCCCGTTTTAACTTCCAGCCCATGTGTGGCCCATGACTTCTTTCGGCCCATAAGAGGACCTTTGTAACTCTTGGCCCATTAACGGCCCGTGGTGAAACTGGCTCGTAATGAACAGTGTATCACTTTATACCCATTAACAACCTGTTATTCCATTGGGCTGTTTGCAGCCCAAGTTATCTTTCGGCCTTCTTAGGGCCCATTGATTCTTGGGCTCATTTGCAGCATTCGGTTACATACGGCCCGTTACTATCATTTTCTGCTTGTGGGCCAAATTCAGCCCGTCGTTACAGTCGGCCCGTTTGCGGACCGTTAATACGTGGGCCGTTTTTTTGTCAAAAAAACCCGTTGGGCTGTTTTCATAGAGTTATCAAATACGGCCTTTTAAGGGCCCGTTATGATCCACGAATAGTACGACCCATGATTGGCGAAATGATGATACGCCCGGTAGAAGGCCCATGGATCCTACGGCCCGTATGAGGCCCATGGATAGTACGGCCCGTAGAAGGCCCATGGACTGTACGGCCCGTAGAAGTCCCATGGACCCTACGACGACCAGAAGGCCCATGGACCCTAAGGCCGTATAGAAGGCCGATGGATCCTACGGCCCGTGTCGAAGGCCAATGGATCCTACTACGGACGAAGGCCCATGGATCATCTGACTGCAGGAGGCCCATGGTTACAACGATGTGTGTTGCCATGATTATTTTGGCCAAGTTACCAAAAATAGGCTATTGTGGCCACTAGAAAAACACAGAAAAAGAACTGCAGTGACTACAAGCAAACAACTAAACAAGACAATAAGGAAATAAATAAGCAAGAAATTAACGCTACCCTATTACCGCTATTACACATATTACATCCACTGGACATCAAAGTTCTCCACTAGTGCAAATATAGGGAACAAAGTAGCACATTACATACACTGTCCGTCAAAATTGGCCACCAGTGCAAATAAATGCGGCAACAAAACAAGAGCATAACTGAAACAACTTCAGAAGAGCTCAAGAAATGTTATCCTGGTTATCCACCATGCTGGCAATAAGCTTAGCAAGCTGATTAGCTTTGTCCTGTTTTACGCTAGAATCCTCCAACGCTTGTCGTTGCACCGAAAGTATGCATCTGAATGCTCCGGGGACTTCCGATCCTTCCGCTTGTCGCAGCCACGGTGATCGATGTCTTCGACTTGTAGTTGAGACTCAAGAAACCGAACTGATTCAGACGGTGAGTTTGAATAGCTTGTGCAAGCGTTAGTGGCGATAATCGAACACTAAACCAAGACAGGACTTTGGGGTTGTCTCATTGTCTTCAAGATAGTCTTCCTTAGCTGTTTTATCATCTTTGTTGGAGACCAACAAGGATGTGTCACTATCTGAACCTTATCTCATTACTTCCTTTACCATTGCTTAATAAGGCACTCTTCCCCAATATTCATCAACATTCTAAAAGAAGAAACAAGCAGACACATAACAAGTTTAGCATGTACTAGTATATGAAACTCATTTCGGTGAACCAGTTCATTAGTAAGGTGGACAGGATTAAACTACCAAGCCTTCTATTGCCAAGTACTAGTACATAACAAAAGCATCAAACAAACACATATCTATGTCCTATGGTCACTGCATTGTCTTACCAAATCAAAATAGAGACACGGTTCAAATCATATCAGTTCAAGACAAAGCAGCAGTGAAAGAATACAAAGCGTGGGAAACTACACGGCACAACAAGATTTCAGATGGGTACCACGGGTCTACATGTACAACAACACTATTGGCTCTGTTGTGATGCTAGTAATGTGCATGATATGAAAGTTAACTGTATACACAATTGAAATTGAAATCAACAGAGCTATTAATAAGAGCAAACCTGTTAAAGAAACATGCGTGAACATACCTGCTGTGCCATTGGAGTTTCGATTGGATCCTTCAATTTAAAAATAAGTTTGTATTAGTAAATACAGTGATACAAGAGCAAAGCAATCATAGTTAAAAAAGGCGCGCCTAAGCGCGCCTAGGCTCTAGGCGTTGGCAAAACGCATTGCGCATAACTATGCTTAATCTATGCATAACTGCGCATAAGCATGCACTTTGGTCAGTAAAGTGCAAGGCAGTGGCAAAATGCACAATTAACGCCTATCGCTTTTTTGAACTATGATAGCAATGGAATCTTAAATTAGAATAATTGTTCTTCAGGTTTAGGCACTTGTTCTACATGAGCAGTCTGATAAGACGCAAGAATATAATACTTAAAAATAGAAAATGAGCTCATAGACCTTACCACATTCTTGGTTCGGGACCATCTGAACAAAGCGTTCCCGATCATCTTCCGATAAATGTGTCTCGGGAGAGCGTAAGGGAATTTGATGAGTTTGTTTGCGGTGAAATACGTTTTCTTGAGTAATTACGATATTGCCACCAAAATTCTTGAAGATAGCAGAGGTATTAGCACAAAGTTACCTCATCGTGAGTTTCCAAATTGGTCCTTCTCTATAGAGAAAATGGGAAAATTTCTTTGTATTATAACCATCATGGAGGTAGGATGTATGGGACGAAGCAAAGTAATTGCCATGAATAACATTACTTACACATAAATCACGGACAAACACTCAAGAATGGCATTTTCCTTCATATTCGATATAATATTTCCAAGATGGGAATATCGCACATACGATTTAACAACAGCAAATGCGATAGATGCTAAACTACGACTAGCTGGTTGTGCTTCCTCCACAGGAATAGGCGTACTAACTGGTGGAGGGGTTTGCCGTGATAGTACTGGCCCTTTGGGCACTGGAGCTGCCTTACTAACTGCTCTTGTTTGGGAGCTCTATGGTGGAGATGGTGTTGTGTGATAACCCACAAGTATAGGGGATCGCAACAGTTTTTGAGGGTAGAGTATTCAACCCAAATTTATTGATTTTACACAAGGGGAGCCAAAGAATATTCTCAAGTATTAGCAGCTGAGTTGTCAATTCAACCACACCTGGAAACTTAATATCTGCAGCAAAGTGTTTAGTAGCAAAGTAATATGATAGTGGTGGTTACGGTAACAAAAGTAAAGACATCAAAAATAATGTTTTTGGTATTTTGTAGTGATTGTAACAGTAGCAACGAAAAAGTAAATAAGCAAGAACCAGTATATGGAAAACTCGTAGGCACCGGATTGGTGATGGATAATTATGTCGGATGCGGTTCGTCATGTAACAGTCATAACATAGGGTGACACAGAACTAGCTCCAATTCATCAATGTAATGTAGGCATGTATTCCGTATATAGTCATACGTGCTTATGGAAAAGAACTTGCATGACATCTTTTGTCCTACCCTCCACTACTAGGGAAAAGCCTAGCAGCGGTGGTTTTAGCCCTCTCGATGGCTGGTGCGGCGCTACTAATAAGCGCTTCTGACTAACATATAGCGATGGCGCTGTTGACCCACGCCATCGCTACTGGATGAATAGCTATAGCGCTCTTTGGAAAAAGGCGCTCTCGATAATATCTCAGTATTTGTTTAGCGGGAAGCGCTCTTGGTAAGTCGGCCATCTTGCTAAATTCCCCCTCGCTACTACTAGTTTTATTAGTTTATTTCCTGCATATTTTTTTATTTGTTTTGTATTTGAATAGGCTTTATACAATAATCTTTAGCATATCATCCACATACAAATGTAATCATAGCATATACATACAATTAGTCTCATCAAATCATGTCATCATCATAATCATCATCCAACACAAAGTGGTCTCTCGTCATCAATCTTGAAAATAGCGATACAAGTCTCAATTACTTGCAAATACATTGTCATCCATCTAAACAATGATATACGCGAGAATAGCTATCACTTTGAGTACATGAGTTCGTATCCTCTCTCACATTAGCGTGAACCTAAACTAAGTCTTTGCGTGTCGCTCTAAACCGAAAACCGGTACACCTAGGCACGACACTCCGGCCACTTGTCGTATATATACTCTGGTGTAGCACTTCTTAGCCATCTATGATCTATGCACTGCATCGTCACATGAGTCGATGATATGCAACAAATATAGTTGAGCAAATGAAAAGAGGCAGACTTGGCAAAAATAGAAACAACATATCATAAGCATAAATAACAAAGTTCATCGTACCCAAAATGACCTAACTAGAGTGATTTTAAGCTAGTCGAGGAGGAGGACGGTTTAATTACATCACAAATAAAGTTTCACCGTGCATAACTCAAAGTTTTGTCATAAAAGAAAGTATGGACTAAGCGGACACATTGTCATATATCGACAATCACTTCATCATGTCGTGCCATCCATCCATGTCGGGAGATAGTCATCGAGCTTAGTGAAAGGCTTCATGTCGAGACGCGAGAGGCTATCCATGTTCGGACGTCTTCCGCGACATTTGTCATACGCATGGAACATCCTGTGTTTTCCGGCGACCTCATTCATGATGATTTGGGCAAGTTCGCTGGATGTTATAGAACTCAGCTCAAGTCGATGATCCTCGATATCTCCTATGTCCTTTGCCCATTGCAGAATATGGGCATCGCTAGATCTAGGTGCCATGTGAAGGTTCTGGTGATCCCGTCTGTACTCCAGCATGTGGTGTAGGACATAGAATCCATCATTAAGAGGATCGTTTGGTTGCTGGATGCAGCAGAAGTCGTTCTTATGGCTAAAGGCGACCCTGCCGCCACTTCTCTTCTTGTCCCTAACCTCTCCACCCCTTGCTTGGTATTAAAACATAGCACTGTCGAGAACATCTTTGTAATCCTTTTTGTGAATGTTCTTCGACGAGTCCAAGTAAAGAGCATGGGAGAATCGGGGGTAGAGGATGATGAGGACGGCGCGCCCGCCACTGCGCAAAATAAGTACACCTCAAATTAATTAGCCTCCACCGTGCAAATGAATTATTGAAATCAAAGGAAGGATAGCAGCGCGGATGACTTACACGGGATGATAAGGCACGAGAATCGCCTCCTTGTCCTTATTGGCGAGCATGGGCGGCGATGTAATCCCTCGCGTATTCACGATGCTATGCACAGACTCCCAAGAAGCCCTCATGCATGTAGTACGGGTCAGCGACACAGATAAAACGTATCTGCTCAACCCGAATGATGTAGTTCATGTGCAAGGCATAAAGGCAGACAAACGTAAAATCCGGCTTCTTCACGTGAAACATGTCGAATATGTAATCGAATCGGAGGAAGAACTTATCCGCGGGGAAGCCGTCGACGTACGACATTTGCCGCGGAACGTTAACCACGTAGAGTGGGTATCCTGGATCTTTCGAGGCGATGAGGCCTTTCTCTACCCGCAGCACATTGTCATGAAGTCTCCTTAGATTGTCGAATCTGGCCCGTAGCGCTGTTTTAGGTAGGATTGGTCGACCGAGGATATGTCATTTATCCACATCGGGGATATCTACACGGTCCTGAAGCCGAGGCTGCTGGATCGTAGAATCAACTTTTTTGCCTTTCCTCGCTCTCTTCCTAGTCTTCTCTACCACCGGATGGTCGTCAATAATACGTTGAGACGGTAATTCAGGCACCGACTCATGATGCTCAAACCACGAGGCGCCCGATATAGACATCTTGTTTCAGCGCCATCGTCATCCTCATCCTCATCCATGGCGGCGTCATCGGCGACTAATGGAGCCACCGCTTACCCGTCGCTATCACCCAACCCGACACCGGCGCTAATTGGGTAGGTGGGGTGTTGATGTTCATACCTTCTTTGAGGCTGCGTGCTCGTGGGTGTGCTCGGCCGCCTCGCACGAAGCAGACTCTTTAGCCACAACAGGACCCACCAAGCCGCCGCGGGTCTCGTCGTCATCCCCACTAGTATTAGAGGCAAATTCTTGTGGCCCGGTTTGACACCGCCACGGAAACCTTGAAGGCGTTCGGGGATCGACCGGCTGTGGAACAATGGTTCCTTCGGCTCCATTATCGTCCCCTTCCCCGTCCACCTTACATTCACCGATGGTGTACAATATAGTGCACGGGTTTCGTCGACTGCAAAGAAAAGTCTGCGACGTGAGACATCCGAAAGGCGACAAAAGCGGAGATTATACATTTATATTGAAGGGGTCGGTGACAGATACCGTGAGGGCGTCGAGCTCAGCCAAAGAGGAGGCACCACCGAGCACGTCCGGTCTGGGAGCAGTGTGGGAGCAGTCGCAGGGGAGCCGGTGCGAGCGGTGCTTGGGAGCAGTGCTCCCAAGAAGTCGACAAGGGAAAGTCCTCTGCATTTTTTTGGATTTTGCCTTGTCCAAGTGTAAACGCCCGTCACCAAGGAAGTAGATATATCTCCAATCGCTTTGTTTTGCGGCAGCTACCGCTATTCTTGTTGTGCGAGATGATTTCTTCTCAACCGCAATCTCAACCTTCTTATCGATGCTTTCTTGATTAACCTCCGTCTTTCCTTTTTCTCCTCCATGGTCTCACGGTAGTACTTCTTCCACGTGGCGCCGTCTCCGACACCGTGCGCGCGTCCATCTGACGGTCGAGTATCCACCAGTTGTTGTTTCAATATGTTCAACGCCCGGTTGAATGGGCGTCCCACTTAGGCCTCGCCAATGCCTTAGACGGCGAGTCGCTTTCGGCCGCAATCGGTCTTTGCTCTCTTTGCAAAAGGCACAAGGATCGTTTACAAATATGACTAACGTGTGCGGTCGAATTGATCGAAACTAAAATTACCAGCAGTCTCATGAACTCCGTAATGACCGGTGTTGTCTCATAAACCTTCTTCTTTGGGTCCCAGCGGTCTTTGGGCCCTCGGGGCGTCATGCTCTTGCGGGGCGGTGAAATCCGCCAAAGTGCAGGATGCCCGGACTTCGCGGCTTCAGCGTCCTCCTTGGCCCATTTGGACCTCTTTCCGCCGTAACCACGGCTTCCGAGTGGTGGGTCCCAATGTTCCTCTTTGAAGCCCTTCATGTACTTAGACTTTTCTTTGGCAGCCGGCCTCGCAAGCCTCCTTGAATATTTGAAACTGCTCTTCCGTGATTGTCGGACTATCCTTTACAATCTCGGGTAGGGTTCCGTCGTTGATCTTTGCTTTCCTCGATTTTTCCAGCGGCCAGCGTTGCTAAACTTGGTCATGGCGTGTTTGTTTATCTTGTTCATTGCGGGTCCTTGTCTAGATCTTCATAATCCTTCTCATTCCGGCCCGGGAACAAGAATATCTGGTGAAACTTCTTTAGGAGGGAGCTCCTCATATTTTCTATCTTCTTTAGATTCTCATCGTTGATGGTGGCGATTGTCCGTATGATGCAGCCTATTTGATTGCCGTAGCACACGCGCGCTTCCTCGGGCGCCTTTGGCTCAAAATTGCCGTCGTCCACCTCCGTGACCACCAGTCTAGTAGTCCTGAGTTTGTTAGGAACCCGTTGCCTCTTTGCTTTTGTTTCTACACCGGCTCCGCTCCCCGAGGCAGCACCGGTCTCGCCGGTCTCGATGCCGGTCTGAATCTCAGCGCCGGTCTCAGTCTTAGCACCGGTCTGCGTGTCGGTCTCAGCACCGGTCTGCGTGTCGGTCTCAGTCCCCGATTGTAACGCCCCGGATCCGATGCGCCAAGTGTTTGCCAGTTGTTCGTCGTCATTACCATGTCATATGCTTGTGTGTTGCATTTTGCCGTGTCATCATCTGCATTTCATATCATGTCATCATGTGCCTTTCATTTTGCATACGTGTTCGTTTCATGCATCCGAGCATTTTCCCCGTTGTCCGTTTTGCAATCCGGCACTCCTATGTTCCCCGGCGTCCCCTTTTGTCTCTCGTTGTGAGCGGGTGTTAAACTTTCTCGGAATGGCCCGAGGTTTTCCAAGCGGCCTTGGTATAGCACCGGTAGACCGCCTGTCAAGTTTCGTGTCATTTGGAGGTCGTTTGATACTCCAACGGTTAACCGGGTAACTGCAAAGGCCTCTTTTGTGTGCAGCCTAACACCCCTTCCAAAGTGGCCCAAAACCCAGCAAACTCCCCTCCATGCTCTCGGTCGTTCGATCACGTCGCATGGCCGAAAACCGCACCTCATTTGGACTCTCCTAGCTGCCTCTACCTATAAATATGTGCACCCCTCCTCTAATCCCACAGTCCAAACCCTAATTTCTTCCTCCCCGCGCCGCCGGACACGCCCGCGCCGCCGCCGGACATGTTCGCATCGCCCCCTCCGTGAATCCGCCGCCGCCACGTGGCTTGCCGGCCTCCTCTCTCCTCCCGCAACCGCCATGCCCATCGGGCCGGATCGGACCCGCCGGGCCCATCCGCCCCGCTTGCGCCGCGCCTGCTGCCTTCGCTTCGCGCGGCCTCGCTGCCGCCTGCCGTTCAGCGCCGCCGCCCAGCCGCGGCCTCCTCGCCCGGCGGCGCCCTCGCCCGCCCGCCGCGCTGCATGCCGCCCGCCTGCCTGCCGGCCGGCGCTGCGCCCTCGCCTCGCCCACAGCCGCGCCGCGCGCGCGCCTTCCGCGCCGCCGCAGCGTCCCGCCGGCCGGCAGCGCCGTGCCAGCGCTGGCCCTGTGGCACCCTCCATTGCCGGCCGCTTCGCCTTGCTCCCCTCGCCGGCCCCCATCTCCGACCTCCTTCCTCGTCTCCCGCGTCGTCCTGCTGTTCCGCCGAGCTCGCCGGCGTGCAGCTCCGGCGATCCTCGAAGTTCACGCCCACAGCGCCAGATCCAGATCCAAAAGAGGTTGACCCCGATTTTGCCTAAGTCCCTGTTTTCAAACATTATCATGCCATGTTCGTTGCATCATATCTCTGCGTCCGTAGCTCCGTTTTATGCATGTAATATGTCAAATTGTTCGCCTCAACGAGTACTTCATTGCACTCGATTGCGTCATTTTCATTTGAGCTCATCGTGATGCCCGAAATGCTGTTGGAAGAGTGCATGTTGATGTTAATCTGCTGGAACTGTTATAACATGCTCATTTGTCATTTTTGCCATGTTTGATGTGTGAATCCTATGAGGTTGATGTCTACATGTGTTTTGATCTATGCTATGCCATCTTTCCAGAGGTGCAATCCATGTATTTTTGTGAGTTGTGTGCTGAGTGCATCGAGCTTGTGAAGTAGTGTACTTGCTGTTGCTGTTTTCCTGACTGATTCTGTTATATTTTGTTGCTATGTAAACATGCTTCTACTAGTTATTCTATGCATTATCTGGATATGTTCACTAAGGATGTTTTGTTATACATGTCATGCTCTATCCATTCATGCCCCTGGTTGCATTTATAGCTTGTGTAGCTTGTTTTAATCTTGCTACAAAGTTGCTAAATAATGTTGCTGTCAACCTGTTAACATGAAGTTCAGTTTTGGCCATGTGCTTTTCTAGTGATTCATGCACCTTATGAACTTGTTCTTGCCATGATTAGATTCATAAACATGTCTACTTAGTGTTGGTTGCCTTTCCATGCCATGTATTGCTCTGTGGTGAGTGGTTCAAGGTCACCAACATGCCTACTTATTGTTGTTCCTGCCATGTATGAATCTGTCATATAACTTGCCATGTTTACATGGGTGCCATCATATTTTCCGTGCCCTTTTGGCTCTTGGTCAGTAAGGGAATTTTGTTCTATGCATTTAGTAGTATTATGCCATGCCTTTGTTTGCCATGATATGTTCCTGTAACATGTTGTTTGCTTGCTCTAAACATTGCAACCAGATGTTATTTCTGCTAAGCCTGAAACTGTTATTATTTGCAATCTTTCCATGTCTTTTTGAGCATGTTCTAGTTGTTTCTGGAGATAGCTCAGTGTTCATGTCTTGTCATTCTTTACCTATACTTTATGCCCATGCCTTTTGTTATTATGTTGGGGTGCTTTAGCATGTTGTTTTGATGCTTGCAAGATGCCTAGTTGCTGTTATGGACAGATTGTTGTTATGACTTGTATAGAGTGTATGTGTTGAACCGTCGCTCCGTTTTGAGTGTGCTCTATATGAAACTTGCGTGATTTTGCTTGTAGTTTCATATTATTGTGTTGCATCCTTGTTTTGAGGTGGTTGCTTGATGTTTGAGTGCATTTTGCATCAATGCCAGGTTTGACTTGTTTTGCTCATATCTTCTAGGCCGTAGCTCAAAATCTAATGAACTTTATATGTAACTTGACTAGAATTTCGTGTACCTCCTCTTGGTGCATCTTAACTTGCTGTTTAACAACTTGAATATAAGGTTTATTCAGGTCTGGACCAATTTCGAAATATGCACATGAGGACTTACCGGAATTGTTATATGTTGCTTCCGACCTCATTTAAACTTGCTTTGATGTGTTGCTCTTGTATGCATCATCTCTTGCCATGAGTAGCCTCATCTAGCTTTGTCATGCATCATGCTTGTTGTGCATCATGCCTTGTCCACGTGTGGTGTGTTTACCATGTTGTGTTTCTTTTTCTCGATAGTTCCCATTTCGTTGCGATCGTGAGGATGCGTTCGTCTACGTGCGGTTCGTCTTCGTGGCTTCATCTTCTTCATGGAGTCGTTCTTCTTCCTTGCGGGATTTCAGGCAAGATGACCGCTACCCTGGATCTCACTACTATCATTGCTATGCTAGTTGCTTCATTCTATCGCTATGCTGCGCTACCTATCTTTTGCTCTTCAAGCCTCCCAAATTGCCATGAACCTCTAACCTTTGACACCCTTCCTAGCAAACCATTGCTTGGCTATGTTACCGCTTTGCTCAGCCCCTCTTATAGCATTGTTAGTTGCAGGTGCAGTTGAAGATTTCTCCATGGTGGACAGGATTTTGGTTGGGATATCACAATATCTCTTATATTATTAATGCATCTATATATTTGGTAAAGGGTGGAAGGCTCGGCCTTATGCCTGGTGTTTTGTTCCACTCTTGCCGCCCTAGTTTCCGTCATACCGGTATTATGTTCCCAGATTTTGCGTTCCTAACGCGGTCGGGTGATTTATGGGACCCCCCTGACAGTTCGCTTTGAATAAAACTTGTCCAGCAAGGCCCAACCTTGGTTTAACCTTTTGCCTCACCACCATCTACCTTTCCCTTGGGAGTAATTAACCCAAGGGTCATCTTTATTTAGCCCCGGGCGGTGCTTGTCTAAGTGTTGTTCGGCGGGTAACTGGGGCCACCTCGGGAAACTTCGAAGTCTGGTTTTACTCGTAGCTTGACTTATCGGTGTTGCCACGAGAATGAGATATGTGCAGCTCCTATTGGGATGTCGGCACATCAGGCGACTTTTGCTGGTCTTGTTTTACCATTGTCGAAATGTCTTGTAAACGGGATTCCGAGGCGATCGGGTCTTCTGGGAGAAGGTATATCCGCCGTTGATCATGAGGAGCTTATCATGGGCTAAGTTGGGACACCCTGCAGGTATAAACTTTCGAGAGCCGTGCCGCGGTTATGTGGCAGATGGGAATTTGTTAATGTCGGTTGTAGATAACTTGACACCAGATCCGAATTAAAACACATCAACCGCGTGTGTAGCCGTGATGGTCTCTTCTCGGCGGAGTTCGGGAAGTGAACACGGTTTCTGTGTTATGATTGACATAAGTAGGAGTTCAGGATCACCTCTTGATCATTGCTAGCTTCACGGCCGCTCCGCTTGTTCTCTTCTCGCTCTTATTTGCGTTGGTTAGCCACCATATCATGCTTAGCCGCTGCTACAACCTCACCACTTTACCCCTTCCTTTACCATTAAGCTTTGCTAGTCTTGATACCCATGGTAATGGGATTACTGAGTCCTCGTGGCTCACAGATTACTACACCAACAGTTGTAGGTACAGGTTGCGATGATCTTAATGCGAGAGCGATGTTTGCTTGTTTTGGAGTTCTCCTTCTGCTTCTTCTTCGATCAGGGGATAGGTTCCAAGTCGCAGCCTAGGCTAGCAGGGTGGATGTTGTTTGAGTTTCTGTTTATGATACATCCGTAGTCGGATGTTGATCTTGTATGTTGTATTGTTGTATTCATGTGACATTGTATGCCTCTTGTATGTATCCCTACCTATTATGTAATGTTGATGTAATGATATCCACCTTGCAAAAGCGTTTCAATATGCGGGTCTATCCTTGGTGGGACCTTCGAGTTCCTTTTGGATATGGTCACATATTGGGCGTGATACCGATGCCACCGGTGGGCCCAGCAACAACATCTGTTGATCATCGGTAAGGCTAAAAATTAAATCTGCCGCCCGGTGAGCGTCGTCATAATCACGGAACCCTGTCCTTCATCGTTGCTAGCCATGTTTCCTATGATTAAATCTAGTCAATTAATTCTAGACCTAATAAAATGAATAATGACACAAAAAGGACTATTGTTTTGCGGGAATGTTGACTCCTTCACAGTGCGGCAAATCCGGGCACTCGATATGTCCTAGTTTGTAGCACAAGTCATGTCGGAGTAATGGGCCATGGGTAGGTGACCGGGACCAGGATCTTTCAAGACATCGGGGCAGGCCGCGCCTCGGCCGAGTCGGTGGCGACCTTCGAGAAGGCGAGTCGGTGGCGACCTTCGAGAAGGCGGGTCGGTGGCGACCTTCGAGAAGGCCGAGTCTCGGTGGCGACCTTCGAGAAGGCCGAGTCCTAGTGGCGATCTTCGAGAAGGCGGGTCGGTAGCGACCTTCAAGAAGCAGAGTCCTCGAGCGGCGACTCTGACGAGCCGATTCAGACTGCGACCTCTCAAAGGGCCGACCGTGAGAGTCGGCCCGCGACGTTCACGAAGACCAATGTGGGGTAC
The DNA here is from genome assembly GCA_021437245.1 of Aegilops speltoides. NCBI lineage: Eukaryota > Viridiplantae > Streptophyta > Magnoliopsida > Poales > Poaceae > Aegilops > Aegilops speltoides. The sequence continues at coordinate 113,486,650 of CM038147.1, forward strand.
AGCCCCGTCGTGGCTGTCCCCTCGGACCCAAGGGAAGAAGGCATAGCTCTGATGAGCAGCGTCACGGAGATCTCCGGTGAGGTGCGGCCTTGTTGCCATGCCTCCCTTGACCTCACCAGATCTTGCGAGCATTGTGCCTGACTGCGGCGTCTGACCCGAGATCGCGGGCCCCTGTCGAGGAGATAGAAGAAGGCGGCGGAGAGCTCGAAGGCGGCCTGCGGAGCCGGCTCACGAGAGCGGCCGCCTCCGGCCGGGGCCCACTACTAGGAAAAGCCTAGCGGCGGCGGGTTTGGGCACCCTCGATGGCTGGTGCAGCGCTACTAATAAGCCTTCTGACTAACGTGTAGCGATGGTGCGTGTTGACACACTCATTGCTACACATGAATTCTTCTTGCAGTGAGTTTTGGGAAAGCGCTCTTGGTATTAGCTGCGGTGCTGTTTTGGTTTAAGCGCTCATTGGTAAGCCGGGCGCTCTTGCTAAATCCCCTCGCTACTACTAGTTTTATTAGTTTTTTCCTGCAGATTTGTTTTTATTTGTTTTGCATTTGAATAGGCTTTATACAATAATCTTTAGCATATCATCCACATACAAATGTAATCATAGCATATACATACAATCAGTCTCATCAAATCATGTCATCATCATAATCATCATCCAACACAAAGTGGTCTCGATCTCGTCATCAATCTCGAAAATAGCGATACAAGTCTCGATTACTTGCAAATACATCGTCATCCATCTAAACAATGATATACATGAGAATAGCTATCACTTTGAGTACATGAGTTCGTATCCCTCTCTCGCATTAGCGTGAACCTAAACTAAATCTTTGCGTGTCGCTCGGAAGCGAAAACCGGTACACCTAGGCCTTTCACTCCGGCCACTTGTCGTATATATACTCTGGCGTAACACTTCTTAGCCATTTATGATCTATGCACCTGCATCGTCACATGAGTCGATGATATGCAACATATATAGTTGAGCAACACAAAGAGACAGACTTGGCAAAAATAGAAACAACATATCATAAGCATAAATAACAAAGTTCATCGTACCCAAATGACCTAACTAGAGTGATTTTAAGCTAGTCGAGGAGGACGGTTTAATTACATCACAAATAAAGTTTCACCGTGCATAACTCAAAGTTTTGTCATAAAAGAAACTATGGACTAAGCGGACACATTGTCATATATCGACAATCACTCCGACATGTCGTGCCATCCATCCAAGTCGAGGAGATAGTCATCGAGCTTTGTGAAAGGCTTCATGTCGAGGCGGCGAGAGGCTATCCATGTTGGACGTCTTCCGCGACATTTGTCATACGCATGGAACATCCTGTTTTCCGACGACCTCATTCATGATGATTTGGGCAAGTTCGCTTTGGATGTTATAGAACTCAGCTCGAAGTCGATGATCCTCGATATCTCCTATGTCCTTTGCCCATTGCGAGAATATGGGCATCGCTAGATCTAGGTGCCATGTGAAGGTTACGGTGATCCCGTCGGTACTCCGGCATGTGGTGTAGCACATAGAATCCATCATTAAGAGAATCGTTCGGTTCTTTGGATCGCGTGAAGTCGGTCTTATGGCTGAAGGCGTGCTGCCGCCCTTTTCTTCTTGTCCCTAACATCTCCACCCCTTGCTTGGTAGTAAAACATAGCACCGTCGAGAACATCTTTGATGTGGGTGTAATCCTTTTGTGAATGTTCTTGACGAGTCCAAGTAAAGGCGTGGGAGAATCGGGGTAGAGGATGATGAGGGCGGTAGCGCCGCTTGCTGCATAAAATAAGTACACCTCAAATTAATTAGCCTCCACCGTGCAAATGAATTATTGAAATCGAAGGAAGAATAGCGGCGCGGATGACTTACGGGATGATAAGGCACGAGAATCGCCTCCTTGTCCTTATTGGCGAGCATGAAAGCCGGCGATGTAATCCCTCGCGTATTCACGATCTTGTGCCTGAGACTCCCAAGAAGGCCTCGTGCATGTAGTGCGGGTCGGCGACACGAGATATGAGCTATCTGCTCAACCCCAATGATGTAGCTCATGTGCAAGGCATAAAAGGCGGACAAAAGTAAAATCCGGCTTCTTCACGTGAAACATGTCGAATATGTAATCGAATCGGAGGAAGAACTTATCAGCGGGAAGCCATTGGCGTCGACATTTCTTTGCGGAACATTAACCACGTAGAGTGGGTATCACGGATCTTCGAGGCGATGAGGCCTTTCTCTACCCGCAGCACATCGTCATGAAGTCTCCTCGGATCGCGAATCGGCCCGTGGCGCTGTTTGGTAGGATTGGTTTTACGGGATATGCCATTTATCCGCATCGGGGATATCTACACGGTCCGGCCGAGGCTCTTTGGCGGCTGGATCATAGAATCAGCTTTTTGCCTTTCCTCGCTCTCTTCCTAGGCTTCTTTACCACGGATGGTCGTCAATAACAGCGTTGAGGCGGTAATTCGAGCTTGACTCATGATGCTCAAACCACGAGGCGCGGTGTGAACATCTTGTTCAGCGCCATCGTCATCCTCATCCTCATCCATGGCGGCGTCATCACCTCTAATGGAGCCACACCTTACCCGTCCGCTATCACCCAACCCGACACCCGGCGCTAATTGGGTAGGTGGGGTGTTGATATTCATACCTTGTTGAGGCTGCGTGCTCGTGGGTGTGCTCCGGCCGCCTCGACGCAAGCAGACTCTTTAGCCTAGCAGGACCCACCCATTGCAACAATCACCAAGCCGCGGGGTCTCGTCGTCATCCCCACTAGTATTAGAGAGGCAAATTCTCGTGGCCGGTTTGACAGCAGCCACGGAAACCTTGAAGATGTTGAGGGGTATCGGCGGTTGTGGAACAATGGTTCCTTCGGCTCCATTATCGTCCCCTTCCCCACGTCCACCTTCTATTCGCCGATGGTGTACAATATGGTGCACGGGGTTTCGTCGGCCTGACCTTTGCTAAAAAAGTGGACAAATCGAGAACCTGAAATTTGCCGGAACAGAAATGAATCAACATTCCGGCAAAACATAGGCCACTCAGCATTATTCCCTGGAAACAACAAAGCCACCACTTGGGCACAATCGAACAACTTCAATGAAAAGATATGACATGACCACTTCAATGAAAAATAAAATTTGCCTAAATTCTTTTCCTTGAAAAATAGTGGTCTTTTGAAAAATCAAAAACCTTTGCCAATCTACTTAACCTAGCTTCTTAATCCAACGAACCTAATTAACCTACCTATTTAACCTAGTTGGTTAATCTTGTTTACCTAGATAATTAACCTAATTAAACTAGTTAGCAGCTAGTTCTCTGTCAAAGCCTAAAATAAATTTACGCACTAATTAACATGGATAATTAACCTAATTAAACTAGTTAACTGACTAGTTCTCTGTCATAGCCCTAACTAAGTTTTTGCACTAACCTAGATAATTAACCTAATTAAACTAGTTAACCTAACTACTTCTCTGTCAATGCCCTAACTAAATTTTTGCCCTAAAACCTAGATAATTAACCTAATTAAAACTAGCTAACCTATGCATGAGAGAGAGAGAGAGGGGTGGGGCTTCTGAGATGATAGCTCGGTGGTGGCGGCGGAGGCGGTGTGGTGGCGAGGAGGAGGCGTCTCGGTGGCAGCGAGGAGGCGGCGTCTCGTGTGGCGAGAAGGTGGCGTCGGCAGCGGCTCGATGGCGTTAGCGAGCATGTGACTCCGTGGCGTTAGAGCGCTCGGTGTCGTCGGCGAACCGCGGCTCTGGTGGCGTAGCGTCGTCGGGCGGCGAGTGTGGGGCGACGAATCGGGGAGATGGCATGGCAGGTGGGGTTTGAGGATTTGGGGAAGTGGTGGCGGGCGGGGAAGCGGTTTTTGGCTATGTCGAACTTAAGCGGTAGCGTTTCGCAAAAGCAGCTATAGCTAAGTTAGCTATAGCGCTTCATGAAAGCAGCTGCTTTGCTATAGCTAATTTCCTATTACATTTCTATAGCGGGGTCTAGGGCACGCGCTATGACTCACGTTAGCTATAGCGCCTCTTACAAACAAACGCTTGCTATGCCTTCCTCCGATTTTCACTTTTTCGTTTATTTTGCTTTACATTTTATTTTTCCCTTTCTCCTTTTTCTATTTCTTTCATTTTCATTTAAATTTCTATTTGTTTATCATCTTATTTTATTTTTGTTAGTAGTAGCGCTCTTCCACGGAAGCTTGCTGCTAAGCTGTGATATAGCGATAGCGCGTTCCTTCTAAGATCGCTCTTGCTATGCGTAGCCTAACATTCTACCAATGGGAATATTAGTAGTAGCGCTTTTTTTGGTCAACAGGCGCTCTTGCTAAGTTTAATGCTATGTAGCGGTTTCTAGTAGCTCGCTCTTGCTAAATAACACTAAGCGCTGTTTTTGAACATGTTGCTACTAAGATTACGTGTATAGCCTTTTCCTAGTAGTGGCCCCACAAGCCATAAGCAGATTAGACGGGGAGTGGCGGCAGTGATCGCTGACAGGCAGCGATCTTGTTCCCACGACCCCATGACCGAGCTGCGTCATCGAGGAGCGCCTGAGTGTTACACTTTGTCATGAGGCCCTTGATCAGCGGGGCCCAAGCAGCGAGGGAGGGCGGTACAAGAAGGCCCGGCGCCCTGGGGCCACGCCCGATCGGATTACCATTGTACCCCGAAGTAGGCCTCTCTAAACCCCAGGGCACCCATGCAAAGGTTGGGCCTGGATAGGTTTAGACACATAGCAAGAGGGAAAAAGCTAGACTTGCTCATCCTGCCTCCACACAGCTCGAGGAGCACCATTGTACTATCGCACCATAGTGATCATGCGGAGACCCATGAGCAGCGATAGGGGTGTTATCTCCTCGGAGAGCCCGAAGCTGGGTAAGATTCGCCGGTGTGCATGTCTTCGCCTCATCCGTTTCGAGCGCGGCGACGTTCTACTCGCCCCCACCATGATAAGCCACCCGTTGGCATATGTCGCACGCAACCCCCAACATTTGGCGCCCAGGTGGGCGAGGTGCACCGTCGTCCGGATATCGTGCGGGCGGGAACCCTCTTCCCCCGGCGGCGCAGCCAGCGGCTTCGCCGGATGGAGTCTGCATCGATGTCTTTGCGGCGCGAAGCCCGCTGCTGCGACAGCGGCCTCGCCGAACTTCGTCGGCGGTGCGCCTCTCCGACGAACCCATGCCTAAGCGCAGCGGTGGCCAAAGAACCTTCTCGCGGGCCTCCTTGACCAACTTCAAGTCATTGGCGAGCCCGCCGTGAACTTGGAGTCCGTAAACTCCTCCGACCCGATCTTTGGTCGACTCGGCGCCGTGTCGCGATACCTTCCCCACCAGCGTGGTGGTTTCTGACGAGCGCTTCCGTGCGAGAGAGCGGCGAAGCGCCGTCCGGAGGTGCTAAATCGCCGGCCCGGCGAGCACTCGGAAAACGCCCAGACCCGCTGCTGCGCCCTGCGAGACTGTCGCGCCCTCCCGAAGGGCAGCGACGCAAAGATCTTTGGAAGCGCCGCCTTCAGCTCATTGAAAGCGCCAAGAAGTTGGCAAGCATGAGGCGCTTGTCGAAGCATACCAGCGAGATGGACCGTCTTTGTGGGCGGCTCGCCCGGCTCCGATGGGCGAGCCGTCTCGGTGTGGTCGAGCCTTGGCGCGCCATCGCCGATCTATTCGAGCGGCGCCCGTACGCTACCCTGCGGAGAACATCGCGCGCCGTAGCGGCGGCAGAAACTAAGGAACCTCGGCGAAAAGCGCCGTGTAATACGGGCGAGTCTAGTAGCTCCTCGGCAGTTCTTTGTGCAAAACGCGCGGCGGCGGCAGCGCCAACGTCTGCAGCAGCAGAATGATGACTGCCCCTCGCCGAGATCAAAGCGCGACCTCCGGACGCCCGGTGGCGGAGTCCGCGGAGGAAAAGAAGGAGCGGCTGCGAGCCTGATCGGACTCGCATCTCCATCAGCGCGACCAAGATGGCGCCCAGGCGATGGAAGCGGCGAGATGATTATCTGCCTCCCCGCCCGAAGAAAACGGCGAGTCTCTCCACCGCTTTGTTGAGCATCCGACTCTCGGAGATCGCCTTGGCGCCGAGAGAGTCGGAGAAAACGATGCCGCCACCGGATCGACCGACTCCACAGATCCTGGCGTTAGAAGAAGAAGACGAGCTGGGTCCGCCTTGTTTGGGCCCCGCATCGAGCGAAACCCTTCCCAAGGGTTCACGCTCCCTCGAGATCGCCCAAGTACACGGCTCCGTGAAGCGGAAGATTGGCGATAGACTACTCCGGCCGTCGGCGCGCCAGCGGCAACAAGCGGTCGCCGTCAAGTATGTTCCCCTCATGCTCGAGGCACGGCGGACATGGCTGAACAACTGAAGCCCCGCGGCATCAACAGCTGGGTCGACTTCTTTGAAGCCTTCATTCGCCTTCACCGGCGACGTATAAGCGACCTCCCAAGCGCGCCCGGCTCTCCTTGTGCGTGCAAGGCCCGAGGAATCGCGCGACTATCTCACGCTGGGGCGAACTCCGAAACTCCTGCGAGGCGTGCACGAGTGCAGGCCATTGAGTACTTACGGGGACGGGTGCGAGAGGGCACCCTCCTCAAGCACAAGCTCCTCTGCGGCAGGCGAAACCCTCGACGAGCGCTAATCATAGCAGCAGACAAATGCCACGGCCGACTCCTCTATGAAAGCGGAGATCCAAGTCAGCCTTGGTGGCAAAGTGACTCCCAGGCTCCCGAGCGCCGGTGGAGGCGCCCGACCGGCAGACGACAACGAAGCGACAACAAGCGCCAAGGCCCCGGCCGACTTCCAGCGATCGGCGGTCGCAGCGATGAAGATCGGCAATCGGAGGGCAGCCTCGGCCAGCGGCGAAGGCGGCAAGTCCAATTGGTTGCGGCTTTCTCTTATGAGCAGACTCTGGATGGTCCTTGCAAGTTTCCTGGCGGTGAAGCCGTCAAACCACACCACGAAAGTGCCAGCGGCTCGTCGGGATCGCCAAGGAGGCGGCCTCGCCCTCCGCCGCTGCTTGAGGCCGCCGCCGCCTCCGCCGCCTCCGCGGCGGCGGCTCGGCCGATCGGCGCGGTCCAAAACGAGTTCCCGAAGAACACGGAGCATCGTAGTGTTCACTAGTCTGGCGAGACGATCGGCGCAGCCGCGCAACAACGACAAGAAGTCAGCGATGGCGCGAAGCTCCGAGTTCATGCATTGGTCGAAAGCCTATCGGTGAGTCAGGCGAGATCACCCAGTAATGCCGAGCCGGGCTCTTACGCTTTGGTTCTTGGAGCAACCTTGGCCCTGATAGGCGGGCCGCCCGTTTCTCGCGGGTCTGATAGGCGGAGGCAGCAGCATAAACATCTGTACAAGGATACCATGGGCTTCGGAATCGGCGGAGGCAGCTGCAGAGCAGCCGCACCATGTTCCATGGAATCGTGCCGGCCTCTCTGTTCGCCGATTGGCAAGATCGATAAGCGTCCTCTTCGGAGACAAAGATCACTTCGCCGAGAGCCAATTTGGTTCGAGGTGGTGGATTTGGAGAGCCGTACCCACAGCTGCTAGGTCGGCTGCTCTGGCCAAATTCATGGCGGTTCCCCACTCGCCTACCTCAAGATGAAGATGCCGACTTCCAAGGGATCTGACCGTTACGGCGATTACAAGAAGTCGTCCTTTGTCTTGCCGAGAAGCGATCGGCTGGCGAGTCTTTGGTGATCGCAGCCGAGAAGCGGCTCCTTGATCGCGTCGTGGCGATGGTGGGAAGCGGCCGGAGATGTCGCCCGACCCCAAGGAGTCGGAGGCGGAGGGATCATTCAAGCGGCTAAAGAAACCAAGAAGATACCCTTGGACCCAGAGCACCCAGAGAGTGCTGCTGTCATGGGCCTTGGCCTCGGCAGCAAATAGGAAGGCGAGCTCGTCGATTTCCTCCGTGAGAATCGGGACATCTTGGCGTGGTCCCCAAGGACATGCAGTGTGTACCAGCCAGAATTCGCCGAGCACAAGCTACATGTCGGGCCGGATGTGAAGCCCGTCGGGCAGCCTTTGCGCCGCTGTCGGAAGAAGAAAAGAAGAGTAGTGGGAGAAGAGATGGCCGACTCACGGCAGCGGCTTCATCATGGAGGTGTTTTTCGGAATGGTTGGCCAACCTGTCTTTGGTCTTGAAAAAGAACAAGCGATGGCGGATGTGCATCGACTACACCAGCCTCAACAAAGCTTGCTGAAGGATCCGTTTGCTCGCCAAGGATCGATCGGTGATAGACTCCACGGCCGGATGCGAGCTGTTGAGCTTCTTGGATGCATACTCGGGATATCACGGATCACGCTGAATCCAGCGAGATGGCGAAGACCGCATTCATCACGCCGTTTGGAGCCTACGCTGCGGCGATGGCGTTCGGCGAGGAATGCGGCGCCACCTTTCAGCGTTGCATGCATAAATGCCTCCTCAAGCAACTCGGCGAGAGCGCCCATGTTTATGTAGATGATGTGGTGGTAAAAACGAGCGTGGGGCGCTGCTAGAGGATCTCAAAGAGACCTTTGAGAATCTGCGCCGATTCGAGATCAAGCTCAATCGAGAGAAATCGTGTTGAGTCGGCCGGCCAGCTCCTTGGTTTTCGGTCTCGAGCAGCGGCATAGAGTGCAACCTGTGAAGATCAAGGCCATCGAGAGGATGGAGGTACCCGGCCATTGTTGGATGTCGCAGTTCACGGTGCTTGGCTTCAATAAGCGATTCATCGATCATTTGGGCGAAAGCTACGCCATTGTATCAATTGATGAAGAAGACCACTTTTTGAGTGGAACCACAAAGCGGATGAGGCATTTCTCCAAGCTGAAGAGGATCTTGGCGACTCCCCTGTGTTGGCGGCTCCGACTCCCAAAAACCCATGCTCTTATACATCGCCGCCACTAAGCGGGTAGTCGGCCACGATTATTGTAGTCGGCGCAAGGAGGAAGGCAAAGCGCTCTCGGTCGAAGACGATATATTACTGGCGAGTCTTGTCGACCTCAAGCAGAACTACCCTCACTACGAGAAGATGTGCTATGGCGTGCATTTTGCCGCCAAGAAGCTGAAGCCTTACTTTCAAGAGCATCCAATCTTGTGGTTTGCACGCTCCACTCGCCGAGATCATCGAAGTCGAGATGCTTCGGCCGAGTGGCCAAGTGGGCTATCGATCTAGCTCCTACACCATCTACTACCAACCTCGCTTTACCGCCATCAAGTCATGGCGCTAGCCGACTTCCTCGTCGTGGGCGAGACTCAATACTTGCCGCCGCTACCGACTCTACTCATTGGCGATTGCATTTGGCGGCTCCAAGATGCGCTCGGCCTCGGGCGGCGTCGTCCTCACCTCCCCAAAGGCGACAAGCTCAAATCGTCTTTGCAAATCCGCCGCCGCCTCCAACAACGTCGCCGAATATGAAGCACTCGTCCATGGGCTCCGGCTTGCCAAAGAACTTCGGCATTCGCCGGATCACGTCTCTGGTGACTCCAACTTGGTGGTTCGGCGGTCATCCCGCGGGGCGCCAAAGAGCGCAAACATGGCAAGCTACCGATTCTTGGTGCAGCAACTCAGCGGATATTTTGAAGGATGCGAATTCCTCCACGTGCCAAAGCGACAACGATCAGCAGATGCATTGGCGCGAGTCGGCTCCACTCGCCGAGCGATACCTTACGGCGTCGCCCTTGGCGCCTCCTCAAGCCGTCTATCAAGCCGTCACGGAATCCGACTCCATTTTCGTGCGGCTCCCGAGAGATAGTCGGATCCGACTCCAAGACCCTAGCGACCTCAAAGCTGATCAGCCGGGGTCTCGCCCGATCGGCCGGGGCTACGCCGATCGGCAGGAGGCTGCGCCCGGTCGGCCGGGGCTGCGCCCGGTCGGCCCGGGGCTGCGTCGGTCGGCAGGGGACTTGAGCTGACCGGGAGCTGCCCGGATCGGCCGAGAGATTCCCTCAATTCAGCAAGCGGCAGCGAGATCCAACCGCCGCCTCCCAGCCCAGCCACCCTTGTCCAAGTCATTTGTGGTGGCAATCGAAGATAGCAGCACCTTCATGGGTGCAGCCCATCCTCAAGTTCCTAGTCGACAAGGAATTGCTGCGAGATGAGACTACGGCTCGGCAAGTACAACGCCCGGCGGCAGCCTACACCATAATCAGCAGAGAGTTAGTCGGACGCAGCGTCCTTTGGTGTCCACCGGTAGCTGCGTAGAATCGAAACAAGGCCAGCGATCCTCAAAGACATCCATCAGGGTGAGTGTGGTCACCATGCGGCCTCGAGGGCGCTCGTGGCCAAGGCCTTTCGGCATGGTTTCTTTTGGCCGACTGCCCTGGAAGAAGCTAAAGAACTAGTCAAAAGTGCAAGGGTGCGGTGTCCCGCTCCAAGCCCCTTGACAAGCACAGATGAAGACAATCCCCATCGCTGGCCCTTCGCGGTTTGGGGCTGGACATGGTGGGACCTTTCAAGACGGCCCGAGGCGGCTGACTCATTTGCTCGTCGCGGTGGACAGGTTCACCAAGTGGGTAGAAGCAAAGCCCATCAAGAAATTAAGCGGGCCTGGCGGTGACCTTCATTGCCGACATCACGGTGCGATGCGGCATACCACATAGCATTATCACGACAGCGGCACCAACCGCAAAGGCGCCTTGGCTCGTTTACTCGCGACGCGAGGCATCCGCTGGACCTAGCGTCCGTTGCCCATCCATGATCAAGCGGCCGGGTGGAGCGAGCCAGCGGCCTCATCCTATCCGACATCAAGCCTCGATTGGTGAACCACTCGGCGCTTCGGCATTGTTAGGTGGAAGAGCTGCTGCCGTCCTCTGGAGTCTGCGCCGACGACACGAACAGATCAACGGCTTCACGCCGTTCTTCCTCGTCTCTGGTGCGAAGCCGTCATCGGCGGATATACAATTCGACTCCCGCGAGTCTCTATGTACCGAAGAGGAGGTGAAGAAGCACGCCAAGGCGGCGTCGACTTCTGGAGGAGGGCGGCTATTGGCACTCGATCGGTCCGGCATCTACCGGTGAGTCTGCGGCGATACTACAACCGCAAGGTCAAGCGAGATCATTCAAGAGGCGACCTTGTGCTCGGCTGATTCGAGAGAACAGCCGGCGGCCTAAGTTGTCGGCGCCTTGGGAGGGTCCCTTCATCATCGACAAGGTGCTAGGGAATGGCGCCTACTACGATCGGCCTTCGAAGCCTCGAGCACGCAAGAGAGCGACTCGGCAAGGAAGCAGGCGCCGTGGAGCATAAATCTTCTCTGAAGATTTTCTGATTGATCTTGATATGTATCACGCTACCCCCTTTTGTATTAAGTACTAAGACCTTAGGCCCCCCGAGGCGAGCTCGGGGACTGCCTTTTTGATTATCTGTATGATATGGATCTCGCTTCCGAAATGCTTCCTCCTTTTTATCATATTGTCTGGCACCGGGTCCGACTAGTCGGCCCGGGGACTCGCCGCCTTGTGCTATGAAATGCTCCCTGAGGTCAGACAAGTAATGTGTTCTTTGAAAGCACATTTGCTCCTAGGTGGTTTTGGTAATTAATGACAACATACTTTGTGATTGGACTAATGCTCTTATCAAGTATGTCCCGGAAAGTCAATCACTCGGCATGGCAAAAGGACTAGAAAGGTGGACCCCTAAGATGCTAAGGAAAGGATTGGCAAGAAGCTCAAGACTCCATTTTTGGTTTAGTGATCCAAGATCACATTGAGTCCATAGGAAAGCCAATACTATTAAAAGGGATGAGGTTATGATGATGATCTGGTTGCTCTAAGTGCTTAGTGATTTATCTCTCAAACTATCGGCGATCTTTCATTCCAACATAAACTCATAAGTAATCTCGGTCCCACCGATTCCAAACCAGTCATACCGAGATGAACCACCTCGACCATATAGCCAAACCCTAAAATTTGGATTTTCCGATTCCAAACTCGGTCATACGAAATTGGTGTTGCCAAGCTTCAGTAACATACGTACTCAAATCGGTGTCACCGAGATGAGAAAGTCGGTCCCACCGAAATTGGCAAACCCTAGACTTTGGAAGAATCGGACTAGCAAGAGATTGTATTTTCGGTCCCACGAAAATCCCAACGTTCACAAGATTTGAACTTTCGGTCCCACCGAGTTGTCAACTTCGGTCCGACCGAGATTGGTCAAATGTGTGTAGCAGTTGGATTTTGTGTGGAGGCTATAAATACCCTCCACCTCCTCTTCATTCGTGGAGAGAGCCATCGAAAGAACCACCACTCCTACCTTACATTTACGAGAAGAAAACTACCTACCCTTGTGTTGAGATCAAGTTGCTCCACTCCCACCATATGAAACTTGATTTCTAGCCTTCCCAAGTTGCTTTCCACTCAATCCTTTCTTCCACCACAGCCAAATCGGTGAGGAGAGTTGAGTGTTGGGGAGATTATCATTTGAAGCACAAGAGCAAGGAGTTCATCATCACCAACCCCATCTATTACCTTTTGGAGGTGGTGCCTCCTAGATTAGTTAGGTGTCGCTTGGGAGCCTCCGTCATGATGTGGAGTTGAACCAAGGAGTTTGTAAGAGCAAGGAGATCGCCTACTTCGTGAAGATCTACCCGAGTAAGGCTAGTCCTCCGTGGGCGTAAGCCATGATGGCATAGACAAGGTTGCTTCTTCGTGGACCCTTAGTGGGTGGAGCCCTCCGTGGACTCTCGCAGCCGTTACCCTCCATGGGTTGAAGTCTCCATCAGCGTGGATTGACGATAGCACCACCTATCGGAACCACGAGAAAAATCTCCGTGTCTCCAAATTGCGTTTGCTCTTCACAATCTCTCCCTTACTATTCATGCGATTTACATTCCGCTGCCCTATACTCTAGAATTGCATGTTTAGTATGTTGCTCGACTTGTATGCATGATGCTTGACTTGACCTTCATTGTGAACTTGCTATGAACTTATGTTAATCAAAAGGCATAAACTTTTATCTTGTCGAGTTGTCTAATCACCCCCCCTCTAGACACTCTTGCCTTCAACGATCCTACAATTGGTATCAGAGCCTTGGTCTCCATTGCTTTGGTTTGCACACCATTGGAGGAAGATGGACGTGTCTACGTTTGGGAGTGTTAGTCATAGAGTGCCTATCCTTGATGGAGTATCCTATAACTCGTGGAGGATTGAAATGCTTGCTATCTTTAAGATGTACAACTTGCGCAAATATGTTGAAACCCCATATGTACCACCATTTGACCCCTTGCACCCCACTATGGATGAAGAGCTTGATTTGCTTCGTAACCTTAGAACTGTCAATCTTATCATTAGAGGTTTGCCTGATAACTTGCTTAAGCTTGTCACAAACTTTGAGTGCGCCCATGCTATGTGGAAGTTCTTGGAAGAACTTTATCCGGACTACTCTTTGAGAGGTCTTGATGAAATTCTATACAAGACTGTTGAGTTTGATATGTTGCACCCCAATGATCCCAACTTTGATAAATGCTTTTTGAGCTTCGTGATCTTATGAAGCGGAAGGGTGATTCGGACTTATCAATGTTCTAGTTAGAAATGCTCTTGTATTGCATTCCGATGATTATTATCACGTTGATAAAACTGATGCAAGTCATTGTCAAATTGACCTAGGTATTGATGATGAATTATCTATGGGTCAATATGATGATGAGCATGAGCATGATGACGATTAGGACACCGAGCTAGACAAGATCATGAAGAGTCTCGATCTAATGGCAAATATGAGAGACTACATATCGGTGGAAAGAATGGATTCTTGATAGTGGATGCACCGATCACATGACCGGAGATGAAGACATGTTTGAGAGCTTGCAAGAACAATGGTCCACGCAAGTATGTGACTTTTGGAGACAACTCAAGGGTAAGGTACTTGGCCTTGGTAAGGTGGCCATATCTCATGATAGCTCCATTAAAAATGTCATGCTTGTTGAATCTCTTGGATACAATTTACTTTCCGTGTCTAGATTAGTGACTTTGGATTCAACGTGCTATTCACCAAAGTAGATTGCCAAGTTTTTCGTAGTGACAATCATAACATGGTTTTCTTGGCATTCGTAGAGGTGACCTATACATTGTCGATTTCACTAAGAAAGCTCAACCTAGAACTTGCTTTATTGCTAAATCTGCTAAAGGTTGGCTTTGGCATAGAAGGCTTGGACATGTTGGTATCACGAAATTTAGATAAGCTAATCAAAGGTGATCACATTCTTGGTGTTAAAGATGTTTTCTTTGACAAAGATAGACTCTGAGTGCATGTCAAGCAGGAAAACAAGTAGGTGGAAGTCATCCGTGAAGAATATCATGACCACAAGGAGACCGCTTGAGCTTCTTCATATGGATCTCTTGGTCCCAATGCTTACAAAAGCCTTGGTGGTAACTCCTTTGGTCTAGTTATTGTTGATGACTTTTCAGATTCGTGGGTATTTTTCCTTGATGACAAATCGCGAGTTCGAAAATCTTCAAAACCTTTGCTAGAAAGGCTCGAGAATCAATTTGAGGTGAAGATCAAGAAGGTTGGAGTGACAACGGAGCGGAGTTCAAGAACGCCCATGTGGACTCTTTTCTCGATGAGGAAGGATTCTACATGAGTTCTCAGCTACGTACACACCACAACAAAGCGGGGTTGTTGAGAGGAAGAACCGAGCAGCTCATTGAAATGGCGAGGACAATGCTTGATGAATACAAGACACCAAAACACTACGGGGTGAAGCCGTCGAGACGACTTGTCATGCCATCAGCAGACTTTATCTTCACAAGCTTCTCGGCAAGACTTCATACGAGCTCCTTACGGGTAACAAACCCCAAGTGGGATATTTTCGTGTCTTTGGTTCAAAGTGATATATTCTTGATAAGCATCGTCGGTCTAAATTTGCTCCTAAAACTCATGAAGGCTTTTCCTCGGTTATGGATCGAACTCTCACACCTACCGTGTCTACAATAATTTCACCGAAAGGTTGAAGAGGCGGTAGATGTGAAGTTTGATGAATCTAATGGCTCATAAGTAGAGCAAATGCCTATTGATGTAGGAGACAAGGACCCATCGGAAGCCATTCAAGATTTATCCATTGGAAAGATTAGTCCCATGGAAGTGAAGGAGAGTACCTCATCTACATATGTGGAGCCCCTACCTCACGGCAAGGTGAACCTCAAGGCAACATGGAGGCTTCCACAAGTGGAACTCACCAAGATGAGGAAGTGCGACAAGAAGATCCACCACAACCTCCTTCTCCACCACCTCAAGACAACACCAACAACACGGATGAAGAAGAAGATGAGGATGATGAGGAAGCTCAGCCACGACCACGACAAAAGCTATCGAGTTCGAGAAAGAGTCAAGAAGGACCATCCCGTGGAACAAATGATGAATGACATCGACTCGGAGAATCACTCGCTCTAAAACTCGTTTAGCTAACTTTTGTGAGCATTACTCATTTATCTCCAGTCTTGAACCTATGAAGGTAGAAGAAGCGCTTGAAGACCGGATTGGGTGAGCGCTATGCATGAAGAGCTGCACAACCGAGAGGAACAACGTTTGGTCTTTGGTAGAAGCCCAATGATGATCAAAAGCGTCATTGGAACCAAATGGGTGTTTGGAACAAGCAAGATGAAGATGGACAAGTCATCCGCAACAAGGCTCGTCTCGTAGCACAAGGTTACACACAAGTCAAAGGTATGGACTATGGTGAGACCTATGCCCCCGTTGCTAGACTTGAGTCCATTCGCATTCTTCTTGCTTATGCCAACCACCATAACATCACTCTCTATCAAATGGACATTAAAAGTGCTTTTCTAAATGGTGAAATTGAGGAGGAAGTTTTTGTGAAACAACCTCCCGGATTTGTGAATCCTAAAAAGCCCAATCATGTTTACAAATTGCACAAAGCTCTTTATGGTCTTAAACAAGCTCCTAGAGCTTGGTACAAATGCTTGACTAGCTTTCTTCTTGAAAAAGGATTTGAGATTGGTAAAATTGACTCAATGCTATTCACAAAAAGGGTTGACGGTGAACTATTTGTGTGCCAAATATATGTCGATGATATTATCTTTGGATCAACTAACCCTGATTTTAGTGAGAAGTTTGGAAAGCTTATGTCGGAGAAGTATGAGATGTCCATGATGAGTGAACTCAAGTTCTTCCTTGGGTTGCAAATCAAGCAATCTAAGGAGGATACTTTTGTCTCACAAACTAAGTACACTAAGGATCTCTTCAAGAAGTTCAACATGCAAGAGAGCAAAGGTATGAGAACCCCATGCCTACTAATGGACATAATGACTTGACTAAAGATGGAGAACACATTGATCAAAAGGTTTATCGATCCATGATTGGTTCTCTATTATATCTACGTGCTTCTCGTCCGATATAATGTTGAGTGTATGCATGTGTGCTCGATATCAAGCTGCTCCTAAAGAATGTCATCTTAAAGCTGTTAAAAGAATTGTGAGATATTTGATACACACACCTAACTTTGGCATTTGGTATCCTAAGAGGGCCTCTTCGATCTTGTTGGCTATTCCGACTCGGACTATGCGGAGACAAGATAGATAGAAAGTCAACTTCGGTACATGTCAATTTATCGGTCGATCCCTTGTATCTTGGTCATCCAAGAAACAAAACTCGATATCATTATCTCTGCGAAGCGAGAATATATTGCTGCTGGTTAGTGTTGTGCTTTCGGTTGCTATGGATGAAACAAATGCTTAAGGACTATGGGATACATGCGAGACATGTTCCTTTGCTTTGTGACAATGAGAGTGCGATTAAGATTGGACACAATCCGTGCAACACTCTCGCATCGAAACACATTGAAGTTCGTCATCATTTTATTCGTGATCATATTGCTAAGGGTGACATTGATCTTAAGCATGTTAAATCTTGACAAACAGCTTGCAGATATCTTCACAAAACCACTTGATGAGAAAGTGTTTTGTCGCTTAAGGAGTGAGTTGAACATCATTGATGCTTCAAACTTGGAGTGAAAACTCCATTGATGCATGCAAGGCATGAGCCTAATTGACTAATCCTTGATATTTCTCTTATGATGATGATCATATGTCTTGGACACATTTGCCCCTTGTATTGCATCTAACTCCTTGCAGGTACTTGGATGGTCTACATTCTACAAGATTATCACACTCACTCAAATCATGAGTAATCTTGTCATTGACCAAGTATCTAGCTCTTGGGATGTTGAGTTCAAGGAACAAAATTCCACTTATCCTTTTGACACCATATACTTCTAGTACTTCACTCATGTCATATTGGATATTCTTGAGAATTTCCTTGCTTGCCTAACCCATGTAGGAAGATGAACTATACATTTGGAAATGGTGCTCCAACTTCACATTCTATGAGCATCTACATCAAGCTCACCTACATGAGAACAAGCAACAACAAGCCCAAGGTATGTCTTTCACATCTTGAAAAAGCTTTGCTCAAAGACATGAGTACAAGCAGCTTCAAAAGATGTGATCACATCAAATGCTTAATCGGAAAATGGTAACCCCATTTTGAGCTTAAACGATGAGTATGACCTATGATCAAATGTTCTCATTTGACTCCTAAGTCAATATACTCAAACATAGGTGACCTAGTCGCCGACCCTTGTCTAGATGAAGTACATATGTTTTGGAATTTTGCTATTGTCTCTTTTGATTCTCTTGCTGAGTTTAAAAAAAAAATTGCATTCACCAGAATATCATCTTCTACAGCTCATCCAAATGATTTCTTCTGCATACTTAATTTGCTCAGTTGTGATTCTTAAGGAACCCACTTCTTTCCTTCCATCTTTCCTGCCCTTCCTGGTTTACTGTCCTTTTCGGCACTTGATGTCAAAGGGGGAGAAGATTTAGGGGGAGCTTAAGGGAAGATTGGAGGATAAGGGGAGAAAAGATATTTTAAAGGAAGAAGAACAATCTTACCTTAAGGGGGAGAGGATCACATCAAAGCTTTGCCATATATTTCACTGTGATAATACATTTGGCATTATTCTCTTGATTTTGCTTCTCTTGCTCTCACTATGGGTATCTTCTGAAAAGCACAATTGGTATCTTATACAATTGGTATCTTAAAAGATCACAATTGGTATCTTATGAAAAGCAAAATTCTCTCAGAGCTCATTGAAAATCTTTTAGTCTTGGGAGACATGTTGGCTGATTCAAGCTAGTGCTCAACATGAGACACTCTTTATACATGTCATCCTGGCTTGGTACTCTTGATGTTCTTGCTATTGGTTGAAGAACTACTCTTGTGTTATCTAACCTTGTTTTCCCAAGTTTATTTCTTGGTACAATACCAAGGAACTCCAAGGTAAGTATATGCATCTTGCAGAATGTGCATGATGGTGACTTGCTTGTGTATACTTGTTTGCAAGAAATCACCATGCACATATGCATCATCTCTCATTATCTTCATACGCTCGATGCATATAGCCAAGCTGCATGTAGCACATCTTGCTTTTCTCTCATGTGTGCTTGTGGTAGTCCAAAACCAAAATCTAAAATCTTGCACATTTGTAGGGGAGCTTGTGTACTACATGTTTGTCAAAGCTTTAATGATCATCCTGTCTTTCATTTAGTAAGCTTTGATGTCTTTTTTCGTGTGTTGCCATCAATTACCAAAAGGGGAGATTGAAAGCACATTTGCTCCTAGGTGGTTTTGGTAATTAATGACAACATACTTTGTGATTGGACTAATGCTCTTATCAAGTATGTCGGGAAAGTCAATCACTCTGGCATGGCAAAAGGACTAGAAAGGTGGACCCCTAAGATGCTAAGGAAAGGATTGGCAAGAAGCTCAAGACTCCATTTTTGGTTTAGTGATCCAAGATCACATTGAGTCCATAGGAAAGCCAATACTATTAAAGGGATGAGGTTATGATGATGATCTAGTTGCTCTAAGTGCTTAGTGATTTATCTCTCAAACTATCGCGATCTTTCATTCCAACATAAACTCATAAGTAATCTCGGTCCCACCGATTCCAAACCAGTCACACCGAGATGAACCACCTCAGCCATATAGCCAAACCCTAAAATTTCGGATTTTCCGATTCCAAACTCGGTCATACGAAATTGGTGTTATAAGCTTCGTAACATACGTACTCAAATCGGTGTCACCGAGATGAGAAAGTCGGTCCCACCGAAATTGGCAAACCCTAGACTTTGGAAGAATCGGACTAACAGAGATTGTATTTTCGGTCCCACGAAAATCCCAACGTTCACAAGATTTGAACTTTCGGTCCCACCGAGTTGTCAACTTGGTCCGACCGAGATTGGTCAAATGTGTGTAACAGTTGGATTTTGTGTGGAGGCTATAAATACCCTCCACCTCCTCTTCATTCGTGGAGAGAGCCATCGAAAGAACCACCACTCCTACCTTACATTTACGAGAAGAAAACTACCTACCCTTGTGTTGAGATCAAGTTGCTCCACTCCCACCATATGAAACTTGATTTCTAGCCTTCCCAAGTTGCTTTCCACTCAATCCTTTCTTCCACCACAGCCAAATCAGTGAGGAGAGTTGAGTGTTGGGGAGATTATCATTTGAAGCACAAGAGCAAGGAGTTCATCATCACCAACCCCATCTATTACCTTTTGGAGGTGGTGCCTCCTAGATTGGTTAGGTGTCGCTTGGGAGCCTCCGTCATGATGTGGAGTTGAACCAAGGAGTTTGTAAGGGCAAGGAGATCGCCTACTTCGTGAAGATCTACCCCGAGTAAGGCTAGTCCTCCGTGGACGTAGGCCATGATGGCATAGACAAGGTTGCTTCTTCGTGGACCCTTCATGGGTGGAGCCCTCCGTGGACTCTCGCAGCCGTTACCCTCCGTGGGTTGAAGTCTCCATCAACGTGGATTGACGATAGCACCACCTATCGGAACCACGAGAAAAATCTCTGTGTCTCCAAATTGCGTTTGCTCTTCATAATCTCTCCCTTACTATTCATGCGATTTACATTCCGCTGCCCTATACTCTAGAATTGCATGTTTAGTATGTTGCTCGACTTGTATGCATGATGCTTGACTTGACCTTCATTGTGAACTTGCTATGAACTTATGTTAATCAAAAGGCATAAACTTTTATCTTGTCGAGTTGTCTTATCACCCCCCTCTAGACACTCTTGCCTTCAACGATCCTACAGTTGCGCTCAAAGCCGTCTCCTACGGAAAGCCCCAGCTCATGAGCGGCTAGCCGATAGCGGGGGATAGAAAAGCGGCGCACACATGAAAAAGCGGCTAAGGACTTAAGAGCTACGCATAGCCCAAGCGGCTCCCGGTTTCACATCTTGAGTCGACTTCATGAGCGATCGGCTCATAGTTTCAACCTTTATCAAAGACGGCCGACTTTCGAGAGTCGGCCTGTCGACCTCCAGCCAAACTTGCTACGGCGTTCTAAACGGCTAAGTACTTGCCTCCTAAAGTAGCTGAGCGCTTGACCCGGCGGCGATCCATGAGAGCTGCCAGTTAACAAGCGGCAACCGAAGGAAGGCGGCAAAAAAAAAGTCTAAAGAGCCAAAGCAAGGGAAGGCAGAAATTTGATAAATATTTACATAAGGCCCTTGGCGAATACACCCATGGTGGAATTGTTATAACTAACAAGTTTTTTAAACAAAAGAACAAAAAAAAGCAGTAAGGTGATGCACTCTAAGGGGGCCTCGAGCGGGAGGGCGAGGAGGCGGCGTCGGCGTCGGCGATCGGTGGGCGGTCTCGGCTTAGTCGCCTTCGGTGACATCGCTTGGTCCTTCGAGGCTCGTTCTTTGGAGGCCGATCAGTGAGGCTGGCGCCTTTGCCGTGTTCTGGCGCCTCTTCCTCGCCTCCGTCCTCCGACTCGCCCTCCCCTTCGGTGCTGGAGCCAATTACCTCCGCCGAGTCCTCCTCGTACTCTGGGTGCATCCCGAACCACTCGGGCGGAACCTCCTCGCCGTCGGGCGTCCGCTCGGGCACAAAGACGCTGGTGTCCGTGTACTCGGCGATGGCCGCCAAGGCATCGACAAGGGCGCCTTCCACGCCCTTAACTCGGCTGGGCCTCTGGCCGGAGCAGCGGCTAGGCGGTCGAGTCCAGCCAGTACCACCCTTGAGCGAACTCGAGGGCCGGCGTGCTCGCAAGCGGGCCGAGGAGCCCTCAAGCCGAAGCGACCGACGGCGACCTCGGCCGATCGGCCGTCCATTGGCGGTGCGAAAGAGCGGCACCTCCGGCCTGGCGGCAACGACTTGGGCGCCGGCGGCGTTGAAGACGACGCATCAAGCGGTGAGCGGGACGGCGAGCCCGATGCT
The DNA here is from genome assembly GCA_021437245.1 of Aegilops speltoides. Classification (NCBI taxonomy): domain Eukaryota; kingdom Viridiplantae; phylum Streptophyta; class Magnoliopsida; order Poales; family Poaceae; genus Aegilops; species Aegilops speltoides. The sequence continues at coordinate 113,507,879 of CM038147.1, forward strand.
CAAGAGCTGCTCGTCAATGGTTGAAGGCGTTGGCGGCGATCACCGCCTGCGCCCTCCGCTCCTCCCGATCGCCTCGATGGCGGAGGGGCGGCCTGCGAGTGGCCAGGAAAGAAGTCTGCCAAAGACAAGAAAAGGAGATAGTTAGAAAAACCAGAAGACAGTCCGACACAAAGTCGAAAGACCAAAGAAGAAAAGCCAGGAGTTACCATCGACGATGTCCTCGAGCTCGTGATAGCCGGAGGTCAGCATCGCCTCACGGTCGATCCAGGCGGCCCGCTGCATCGCGAACTCGGCTAGGAGGGCCTCTTCCCGCGACTTGGCGTCCTCCTGCGCATTCCGAAGCAGGTCCTTCTGCTCGGCTAGCTGCGTCGTCAGCAGGTCGCGCTCTCGGACGAGCTTGTCACACTCCTCCTCCTTAGCGCGACAGGCGGTATTGGCCTCGCCAGCTGCTCTGGAGGCGGCATTGGCGCTGGAGCTCGAAGAAAGACAAACATCGTCGACAAGAAGGTCATTTGGGAGATCCGGCCCGGCGCTCAGTGATCGGCGAATCTCGGGGACTACAGCCAGCGAGCGCGCAAGCGCCCCATGGAGAAGAAAAAGAAGGAAGGTCGCGGAGAGATCCGGCCCGGCGCTCAGCGATCGGCCGAATCTCGAGGGACTACAGCCCATAGTCTTGGTGCGCCCCATGAAGAAGGAAGAATCCGCCTACCTCGACTTTCCACCAGATCGGCGGTCCGCTTCCTCAGCTCCTCAACGTTGCGGTTGAAGGCAGGAGCGCGGAGGTTGTGGTACTCCTGCAAGGCCGGCAAAGCAAAGTCAGCCTTCGGAGCTCGCTAGAAGGAGTTCGAGCCGCTGCTCGGCAGCCGACTCGAACTCCGGGACTACACCCGGTGGAGTGAGGCTGGCGCGCCTCACGAAAAAAGACAAGAGACCAAAAAGAAAAAACAAAGCATACGGACGGACTCGCGGGAGGCGAGATCGTCTTGGTGTAGAGTTGGGCGTCGCCGTTGCACAACTTGACTGAACGTCGAAGCGCTGGTTCGGCGGGCGGTGCCGCCTTCACGCACCCGGCCGGTGGGCGCAACCTTTGAAGGCCTCGGCATCGAGTTCGCCAGCTGGCGGCGTCGATCTCCGGGCTCATGGCCTTGAACTTCGTCCTCTCGACGGCGGCGTGTCGGCACGGCGACGACTGGAAAGCAGGTAGGCGTCGGCATCGTCGCGATCGGCGGATCCTGCGGATCCACCGGCTGCTGCCGTCTTGACCTCGAAGGAGGCGGCGGAGGTGGCGGAGGCGGCGCGTGGGTGTCTACGAGCCCGGCGTCATCACCATCCTCCGCGAGAGGGTTGCGGTGCCGACCTCCCGGTTTGCCCGTGAACTTCGGGCGGCGGCGCTGACGACAGCGGAGGAGCGAGCATCGCCGCTCGGCGACGAACGGCCTCCTCAGCGTCCCGCTTCGCCGCGGCCGCGGCCACGGCCTCCTCCAGATGCCGCTGGGCATTGGTGAAGGAAATATGCCCTAGAGGCAATAATAAAGTTATTATTTATTTCCTTATTTCATGATAAATGTTTATAATTCATGCTAGAATTGTATTAACCGGAAACATGATACATGTGTGAATGCATAGACAAAACAATATGTCACTAGTATGCCTCTACTAGACTAGCTTGTTAATCAAAGATGGTTATGTTTCCTGACCATGAACAAAGAGTTGTTATTTGATTAACAAGGTCACATCATTAGTAGAATGATCGATTGACATGACCCATTCCATTAGCTTAGCACACGATCGTTTAGTATGTTGCTCTGCTTTTATCCATGACTTATACATGTTCTGTAACTATGAGATTATGCAACTCCGTTTACGGAGGAACACTTTGGGTGCTACCAAAGCGTCACAAGCGTAAGCGGGTGATTATAAAGGAGTACTACAGGTGTCTCCAAAGGCAGATGTTGGGTTGGCGTATTTCGAGATTAGGTTTTGTCACTCCGATTGTCGGAGAGGTATCTCTGGCCCTCTCGGTAATACACATCACTGAAGCCTTGCAAGCATTACAACTAATAAGTTAGTTGTGAGATGATGTATTACGGAGCGAGTAAAGAGACTTGCGTAACGAGATTGAACTAGGTATTGGATACAAGCGATCGAATCTCGGGCAAGTAACATACCGATGACAAAGGAACAACGTATGTTGTTATGCGGTCGACCGATAAAGATCTTCGTAGAATATGTAGGAACCAATATGGGCATCCAGGTCCGCTGTTGGTTATTGACCGAGAATAGTTCTAGGTCATGTCTACATTGTTCTCGAACCGTAGGGTCCATGCACGCTTAAGGTTTCGATGGCGGTTATTATGAGTTTATGTATTTTGATGTACGAAGAAGTTCGAGTCCGGATGTGATCACGGACATGACGAGGAGTCTCGAAATGGTCGAGACATAAAGATTGATATATTGGAAGCCTATGTTTGGAGTTGGAATGGTTAGGGTGAAAGCAGAATTTCTGAATCTGGGAGGTTCTGGAACCCCGGGGTAAATGGGCCTCGGTGGGCCTCGAGGGAGAAGAGGAGGGGCGGCCGGGGGTGGCGCGCCTCCCCAGTCCGAATAGGACAAGGAGGCGGCGCCCCTTTCCTCTTTCCCCTTCCCAATCCTATTCCAACTAGGAAAGGGGGAGTCCTCGTAGCCCCCCTTGGGCCGGCCGCACCTCCCCTCCCTCCTTTATATACAGGCGGGGGGCACCCTAGAACACACAAGTTTGATCTACGGATCGTTCCTTAGCCGTGTGCGGTGCCCCCTCCACCATATTCCACCTCGGTCATACTGTCTGAAGCTTAGGCGAAGCCTGCTTGCCGTGAAACATCAAGATCGTCACCACGCCGTCGTCTTGTGAAACTCTCCCTCGACACTCGGCTGGATCGAGATCGAGGGCGTCATCGAGCTGTACGTGTGTCAAGAACTGGGGCGCCGGACTAACGGTGCAGGGATCGGTCGGATCGCGAGGAGAACGTCGACTACTTCCTCTACGTTGTGATCGCTTCGCCGGGTCTACAAGGGTATGTAGACAACACTCTCCCTCTCGTTGCTATTCATCACCATGATCTTGCGTGTGCGTAGGAAATTTTTGAAATTACTCGTTCCCCAATGATGGCATCGAGCCTAGGTTTTTCTATGGTTTGATGTTTTGCACGAGTAGAACACAAGTGAGTTGTAGGCGATACAAGTCATACTACCTACCAGCATGTCATACTTTGGTTCAGCGGTATTGTGAGATGAAGCGGCCCAGACCGACATTACAGCGTGACGCTTACGCGAGACTGGTTTCACCGCCACGAGCACTCGTTGCTTAAAGGTGACTGGTGGGTGCTGTCTCTCTCACTTTAGTTGAACCGAGTGTGGCTCGCCCGGTCCTTGAGAAGGTTAAAGCGGAGTCTATTTGACGAAATATCGTTGTGGTTTTGATCGAGGTGAGGCTGGTTCTTGCTTAAGCCCGTAGCAGCCACGTAAAATTTGCAACAACAAAGTAGAGGGCGTCTAACTTGTTTTTGCGGGGCATGTTGTGATGTGATATGGTCAAGGCGTGATGCTATATTTTATTGTATGAGATGATCATGTTTTGTAACGAAGTTATCGGCAATGGCGAGGAGCCATATGGTTGTCGCTTTATTGTATGCAATGCAATCATACTGTAATGCTTTACTTTATCACTAAGCGGTAGCGATAGTCGTAGAAGCATAAGTTTGGCGAGGCGACAACGATGCTACGATGGAGATCAAGGTGTCGCGCCGGTGATGATGGTGATCATGGTGGTCTTTGCAAGATGGAGATCATGAAGCACAAGATGATGATGACCATATCATATCACTTATATTGATTTGCATGTGATGTTTATCCTTTTATGCATCTTATCTTGCTTTGATTGACGGTAGCATTATAAGATGATCTCTCACTAAATTATCAAGAAGTGTTCTCCCGAGTATGCACCGTTGCCAAAGTTAAATCGTGCCCGGACACCACGTGATGATCGGGTGTGATAAGTTCTCGTCCATCTACAACGGTGCAAGCCAGTTTTGCACATGAGAATACTCGGGTTATACTTGCGAGCCTAGCATATGCGAGATATGGCCTCGGAACACGGAGACCGAAAGGTCGGCGTGAATCATATAGTAGATATGATCAACATAAGATGTTCACCATTGAAAACTACTCCATTTCACGTGATGATCGGTTATGGTTTAGTTGATTTGGATCACGTGATCACTTGGATGACTAGAGATGTCTTTCTAAGTGGGAGTTCTTAAGTAATATGATTAATTGAACTTAAATTTATCATGAACTTAGTACTGATAGTATCTTGCTTGTTTATGTTTGATTGTAGATAGATGGCTCGTCTTTGTTGTTCCGTTGAATTTTAATGCGTTCCTTGAGAAAGCAAAGTTGAAAGATGATGGTAGCAATTACACGGATCGGGTCCGTAACTTGAGGATTATCCTCATTCTTTGCCTGAAGAGTTACGTCTGGATGCACCGCTGGGTGCGAACTCGCCGATGATAACCGACGGCGTTAAGAGCGTCTGGCGAGCAAAGCGATGACTACTCTATAGTTCGATGTGCCATGCTTTACGGCTTAGAACCGGGACTTCAACGGCGTTTTGAGCGTCATGGAGCATATGAGATGTTCCAGAGTTGAAGTTGATATTCAACAGAATGCCCGGATTGAGAGATATGAAGTCTCCAATAAGTTCTATAGCTGCAAGATGGAGGAGAATAGTTTTGTTAGTGAGCACATACTCGGAATGTGCGGATACTACAATCACTTGACACAATTGGGAGTTAATCTTCCGGATGATTGTGTCATTGATGAATTCTTCAATCACGCCACCAAGCTACAAAGGCTTCGTGATGAACTATAATATGCAAGGGTTAGTAAAGACTATGCTCGAGCTCTTCGCAATGCTAAAGGCTGCGGAGGTAGAAATCAAGAAGGAGCATCAAGTGTTGATGGTCAATAAGACCACTAGTTTCAAGAAGAAAGGCAAAGGGAAGAAGAAGGGAACTTCAAGAAGAACAGCAAGCAAGTTCTTTGCTCGGAGAAGAAACCCAAGTCTGGACCTAAGCCTGAAGCCGAGTGCTTCTACCGCAAGCGGTAGTCCTTTGAAGCGGAACTGCCCCAAGTATTTGGCGGATAAGAAGGATGGCAAGGTGAACAAAGGTATATGTGATATACATGTTATTGATGTGTACCTTACTAGAGCTCATGATAGCACACTGGTATTTGATCTTGGTTACATTGCTAATATTTGCAACTCGAAGCAGGGACTACGGATTGCGAACACCGCAAAGGGCGAGGTGACGATCTTGGCGTGGGAAATGGTTCCAAAGTCGATGTGATCGCGGTGGCACGCTACCTCTACATCTACCTTGGGATTAGTTTTAGACCTAAATAATTGTTATTTGGTGCTGCGTTGAGCATGAACATTATATCTGGATCTTGTTTGATGCGAGGCGGTTATTCATTTAAATCGAGAGAATAATGGTTGTTCTATTTATATGAGTAATATCTTTTATGGTCATGCACCCTTGAGGAGTGGTCTATTTTGATGAATCTCGATAGTAGTGATACACATATTCATAATGTTGAAACCAAAAGATGCAGAGTTGATAATGATAGTGCAACTTATTTGTGGCCTTGCCGTTTAGGTCATATCGGTGTAAAGCGCATGAAGAAACTCCATCTTGATGGACTTTTGGAGTCACTTGATTATGAATCACTTGGCACTTGCGAACCGTGCCTCATGGGCAAGATGACTAGAACCCGTTCTCGGTACTATGGAGAGAGCAACAGATTTGTTGGAAATCATACATACAGATGTATGTGGTCCGATGAATGTTGAGGCTCGTGGCGGATATCGTTATTTTCTCACCTTCACAGATGATTTAAGCGGATATGGGTATATCTACTTAATGAAACATAAGTCTGAAACATTTGAAAAGTTCAAAGAATTTCAGAGTGAAGTTGAAAATCATCGTAACAAGAAAATTAAATTTCTACGATCGATCGTGGAGGTGAATATTTGAGTTACGAGTTTGGTCTACATTTGAAACAATGCGGAATAGTTTAGCAACTCACGCCACCGGAACACCACAGCGTAATGGTGTGTCCGAGCGTCGTGTCGCACTTTACTAGATATGGTGCGATCTATGATGTCTCTTACTGATTTACCGCTATCGTTTTGGGGTTATGCTCTAGAGGCGGCCGCATTCACATTGAATAGAACACCATCGAAATCCATTGAGGCGACACCTTATGAACTGTGGTTTGGCAAGAAACCAAAGTTGTCGTTTCTTAAAGTTTGGGGATGCGATGCTTATGTGAAAAAGCTTCAACTGATAAGCTCGAACCCAAATCGGAGAAATGTGTCTTCATAGGATACCCAAAGGAGACAGTTGGGTACACCTTCTATCACAGATCCGAAGGCAAGACATTCGTTGCTAAGAATGGATCCTTTCTAGAGAAGGAGTTTCTCTCGAAAGAAGTGAGTGGGAGGAAAGTGGAACTTGATGAGGTAATAGTACCTTCTCCCTTACTTGAAAGTAGTTAAATCGCAGAAACCGGTTTCGAGACACCTACACCAAGTAGTGAGGAAGTTGATGATGTTGATCATGAAACTTGAGATCAAGTTACTACGTAACCTCGTAGATCAACGAGTAAGATCCGCACTGAGTGGTGCGGTAATCCTGTTCGGAAGTCATGCTACTAGATCATGATGAACCCACGAACTATGAAGAAGCGATGGTGAGCCCAGATTCATAAAATGGCTTGAGGCCATGAAATCGAGATGGGATCCATGTATGAAAACAAAGTATGGACTTTGGTTGACTTGCCCGAGGGTGGCAAGCAATAGAAAACAAGTGGATCTTCAAGAAGAAGACCGACGACGGTAATATTCTTTATTACAAAGCTCGACTTGTCGCAAAGGGTTTCGACAAGTTCAAGGGATTGACTACGATGAGACCTTCTCACCCGTAGCGATGCTTAAGTCCGTCCGAATCATGTTAGCAATTGCCGCATTTTATGATTATGAAATTTGGCAAATGGATGTAAAGACTGCATTCTGAATGGATTTACGAAAGAAGAGTTGTATATGATGCAACCGAAGGTTTTATCGATCCAAAGGAGCTAACAAAGTGTGCAAGCTCCAGCGATCCATCTATGGACTGGTGCAAGCATCTCGAGTTGGAATAAACGCTTTGATAGTGTGATCAAAGCATTTGGGTTTGTCTGAGACTTTTGGAGAAGCTTGTATTTACAAGAAAGTGAGTGGGAGCTCAGTAGCATTTACGATATTATATGTAGATGACATATTGCTGATCGGAAATGATATAGAATTCTGGATAGCATAAAGGGATACTTGAATAAGAGTTTTTCAATGAAAGACCTCGGTGAAGCTGCTTACATATTGGGCATTAAGATCTATAGAGATAGATCAAGGCGCTTAATTGGACTTTCACAAAGCACATACCTTGACAAAATTTTGAAGAAGTTCAAAATGGATCAAGCAAAGAAAGGGTTCTTGCACGTGTTACAAGGTGTGAAGTTGAGTAAGACTCAATGCCCGACCACTGCAGAAGATAGAGAGAAAATGAAAGATGTTCCTATGCTTCACCATAGGCTCTATCATGTATGCAATCTTGTGTACCTGACACTGATGTGTGCCTTGCTATAGCCTAGCAGGAGGTACCAAAGTAATCCGAGTGGATCATTGGACAGCGGTCAAGAACATCTGAAATACGAAAAGGACTAAGGATATGTTTCTCGTATATGGAGGTGACAAAGAGCTCATAAATGGCAGTTACGTTGATGCAAGCTTTGACACCGATCGGACGATTCTAAATCGCAGACCGGATCGTATTTACACTAAGCGGAGGAGTGTCGGTTGGTGCAGTTCTAAACAAAGCGTCGTGGCGGGATCTACATGTGAAGCGGAGTACATAGCAACCGGAAGCAGCTAATGAAGGAGTGCGGATGAAGGAGTTCATATCCGATCTAGGTGTCATACCTAGTGCATCGGGTCAATGAAAATCTTCGTGACAATCTTGGAGCAATTGCCTTAGCGAAGGAATCCAGATTTCACAAGAGGACCAAGCACATCAAGAGGCGCTTCAATTCCATCGGGACTTAGTCGGTGGGAGACATAGAGATTTGCAAGATACATACGGATCTGAATGTTGCGCAGACCGTTGACTAAGCCTCTTCCACGAGCAAAACATGATCAGCACCAAGACTCCATGGGTGTTAGAATCATTACTATGTAATCTAGATTATTGACTCTAGTGCAAGTGGGAGGCTGAAGGAAATATGCCCTAGAGGCAATAATAAAGTTATTATTTATTTCCTTATTTCATGATAAATGTTTATCATTCATGCTAGAATTGTATTAACCGGAAACATGATACATGTGTGAATGCATAGACAAAACAATATGTCACTAGTATGCCTCTACTAGACTAGCTTGTTAATCAAAGATGGTTATGTTTCCTAACATGAACAAAGAGTTGTTATTTGATTAACAAGGTCACATCATTAGTAGAATGATCGATTGACATGACCCATTCCATTAGCTTAGCACACGATCGTTTAGTATGTTGCTCTGCTTTTATCCATGACTTATACATGTTCCTGTAACTATGAGATTATGCAACTCCGTTTACGGAGGAACACTTTGGTGCTACCAAAGCGTCACAACGTAATCGGGTGATTATAAAGGAGTACTACAGGTGTCTCCAAAGGCGATGTTGGGTTGGCGTATTTGAGATTAGGTTTTGTCACTCCGATTGTCGGAGAGGTATCTCTGGGCCCTCTCGGTAATACACATCATGAAGCCTTGCAAGCATTACAACTAATGAGTTAGTTGTGAGATGATGTATTACGGAGCGAGTAAAGAGACTTGCGGTAGCGAGATTGAACTAGGTATTGGATACCGACGATCGAATCTCGGGCAAGTAACATACCGATGACAAAGGAACAACGTATGTTGTTATGCGGTCGACCGATAAAGATCTTCGTAGAATATGTAGGAACCAATATGGGCATCCAGGTCCGCTGTTGGTTATTGACGAGAATAGTTCTAGGTCATGTCTACATTGTTCTCGAACCGTAGGGTCCGCACGCTTAAGGTTTCGATGGCGGTTATTATGAGTTTATGTATTTTGATGTACCGAAGAAGTTGAGTCCGGATGTGATCACGGACATGACGAGGAGTCTCGAAATGGTCGAGACATAAAGATTGATATATTGGAAGCCTATGTTTGGAGTTCGAATGGTTCGGGTGAAAACAGAATTTACCGAATACCGGAGGTTACGGAACCCCGGGGTAAATGGGCCTCGGTGGGCCTCGAGGGAGAAGAGGAGGGGCGGCCGGGGTGGTGGCGCCCCTCCCCCAGTCCAAATAGGACAAGGAGGGGCGCCCCCTTCCTCTTTCCCTTCCCCAATCCTATTCCAACTAGGAAGGGGGAGTCCTACTCGGTGGGAGTAGGACTCCTCAGCAGCGCCTTGGGCCGGCCGCACCTCCCCCCTCCTCCTTTATATACGGGGCAGGGGGCACCCTAGAACACACAAGTTTGATCTACGGATCGTTCCTTAGCCGTGTCGGTGCCCCTCCACCATATTCCACCTCGGTCATACTCGTCGAAGCTTAGGCGAAGCCTGCTGCAGTGAAACATCAAGATCGTCACCACGCCGTCGTCTTGTGAAACTCTCCCTCAACACTCGGCTGGATCGAGATCGAGGGGCGTCATCGAGCTGTCGTGTGTCAAGAACTTGGGGCGCCGAGATACTTGCGCCGGGATCGGTCGGATCGCGAGGAGAACGCGACGACTACTTCCTCTACGTTGTGATCGCTTCCGCCGGGTCTACAAGGGTATGTAGACAACACTCTCCCTCTCGTTGCTATTCATCACCATGATCTTGCGTGTGCGTAGGAAATTTTTGAAATTACTCGTTCCCTAACATTGGCGGCCGCCTTCTCAAACTGCGCCTTCTCCAGCGGTCGGCCTCCTCCTCCTCGCGCTTCTCCCGCTGCCTCGCGCCGTCGCCTCTCGGAGGTCGGCGGAGGATCAACCCCCGCCAGCGTATGGCGGGCGTCGCCCGACCCCCTGACGGAGGGCACGTCGGCTCTCTCAAGGAAAAGGGCGCTGGAGGAGAAAAGGGGGGAATGTCGAAAGATTCAAGCAAGTCGAAAAGAAACAAAGGGCAAGGACTTACGAAGAAACAAGCGGCCTTTTCACTTCCTTCCGAAGCGGTTGGCCTTGACGCCTCTTCCCGCTTGGTCGCGCGCGGTTCCCCAGGTTTCTTCGACCGCCGGGCGCATTTCGCCCGGCGTGGCGCTTTTCGCGCCCGGCCTGGTTGGAGGGCGGCTCTTGGTTGGCGGCGGGGCGACTTCGCGTCGATGTCGCCCTCGGGCCGGGCGAAAGGTCGCCCGACGGTCCGAGGCCGCCGTCTTCCTCCTCTACTGCCTTGGCGTCGGCCTCAAAGACCGCGGCCCCAAGTCGGGTCGTCGATGTCGCCGACCTCGCGGTCGGGGCGACTCACGCGGCTCTCTCAGGGCACCGGCAGCGGGTGCCGTGAGAGGATTCTGCTTAAAGATGCCAACAAGATCAGAGTTCAAAGTCAGAGACAAGCGAAATCGAAGTGCAGACGGAAACAACTTACCACTGGCGGAGGGTTGTCACGCGAGTACGGCTCCTTGCCGAATCGCCACTCGTCGGTGAACTTGCGATGGGCGATGAGGTTCACCATGTTCGCCACTTCTCCACGCGGCATGTCCTTGGTGCACAGCCGGCTTGGATCGTGTCGGCCGCTCATCTGACAGATGAGGTGGGGCCGCCTTGAGCGAAATACCCAAGACGCCACGCGCGGCGAGAGATCGGAGGCGATGAGCCCTTCCGCTGCGTCATGACTTCGAGGCGCGCCACGGCGCCGACTCCGAGGGCGAAGCGATCGACCGATGGGACCAGCTAAGCGGCCGCCAGCCAGCTGCTCGGAGTTCAAGGGCGGCAAGTTGACCCGATCATTGTCGGTGGCGACGTTCTTCACGAGAAGCACGCCTTCGCCACATCTTCATCGACTTCACCGGCGGATGGGCGGAAGGGGTTGTCGGCCGTCGTCGCGCCGTGTCGCGATGTAACGTGCCGATCAAGGCCGGCGTGCGGCAGCCCGAATGCCGAAGCCAAGAAAGAACTCCCCACAGCTCGAGGGTGGGGAGAACACCGATGTAGCCCTCACGGTGGTGGCGGCGGAGAGAAGCACCACCGCATTGGGGGTGGTGGTCTGGCTGCAAGCCTGTACAACTCGAGGAACGAGCGGAGGAACCCGCCGCTGGGAGCCCCATCCAGCGATAAGATGCGGAGCGAAGATGACCCTTCGCCCGCCGGGCGCTGGGCGGATCTCTCCCGCACGGCGCAGGCGGAAGCCTGCACCAGATCCAGCGCTCGGGAGGCGGCGGGTTCGGCGAAGGAACTCGATGTCCTCCGCATCCACATCCGAGCCATCCCATTCGCCGGAGCGCGAGACGGGGGGTGCGGCGGAGGAAGAGCTCATCGTCGGCAAAGAAGAAAGCGACGGAGCGGGGCGAAGGAAGAAGAAAGGCAAGAGGGCGGGGGAGGGAGTGCGCGTGCTATGCCGCCGCTCCCCCTCTGCCTATTTATAGCCCAGCGAGCTGAGAAGCCGAGGGGGCGACGTGGGGATTAACTGCGCCCACGACCCCACGACGCCCCACGATTAACCCCCCACGAAGTTACTGCCCGCAGTAACCACGTGGAGATGCCAACCGCCCTCGGCCGCAGCGGATCCGCTCGGGAGCCGAGGCGCGGTAGTGGCGGGCCCCACTGGCGCCCGTCCGTCCAGCGCTGCGGCAGGCAGGCTATCGCTTCCACGTGGCGTCACGCGGTTGGACCGTCTCGCAGATGGCGAGGAAGCGAGCTGATACGCTGCCAATTTCCGCCACGACTTCAGCAAAGGCGGCCCAAAAACGCGGCGGCCGATTTTGAGTCGGCGCCTTGCAAAATCGAATCGCCGAGGCCCCACGAGGCGGCGCCACTGGCCTCGCCGGCCGGGGACTCATTGTCGGAGTAATGGGCCATGGGTAGGTGACCCAGGACCGAGATCTTTCAAGACATCGGGCAGGCCGCGCCTCGGCCGAGTCCCGGTGGCGACCTTCGAGAAGGCGGGTCGGTGGCGACCTTCGAGAAGGCCGAGTCTCAGCTGGCGACCTTCGAGAAGGCCGAGTCCCAGCTGGCGACCTTCGAGAAGGCCGGGTCCCAGCTGACGACCTTCGAAGAAGCAGAGTCCTCAGACGGCGACTCTACGACAAGCCGATTCCGGGCTTGCGACCTCTCAAAGAGCCGACTGTGAGAGTCGGCCCGCGACCTTTCATGAAGACCAATGCGGGGTACAGCCCCGTCGTGGCTGTCCCCTCGGACCCACGGGAAGAAGGCATGGCTACAGTGAGCCGCATCACCAGGAGATCTCCGGTGAGGCGCGGCACTATTGCCATGCCTCCCTTGACCTCAGCCCACAGTCGCGCGAGCCTTGTGCCTGACGACGGCGGCGCCAGATGGCCCGAAGATCGCCGGGCCCCTGTCGGGGAGATAGAAGAAGACGGCGGAGAGCTCGAAGGCGGCCTGCGGAGCCGGCCTCACCAAAGACGGCCGCCTCCGGCCAGGCCCCACAAGCCATAAACCAGATTGGGACGGGAGTGGCGGCGGTGATCGCTGACAGACGGGCGCAGATCGTTCCCACGACTCCCATGACCGAGCTGCGTCATCGAGCGCTGCAAGATGTTTCTGCTGTCTCATGAGGCCCGCCATCAGCGGGCCCAAGCCGGGCGGGAGGACGGGCAGAAAGAGATCGACGATCAGGGGCCACGCCAGATCGGATTACCATTGTACCTCGGGTAGGCCTATATAAACCCCGGGGCACCCATGCAAAGGGTTGGGCCACGGATAGGTTTAGACACATAGCAAGAGGGGAAAGAGCTAGACTTGCTCCTCCCTGCCTCCACACAGCTTGAGGAGCACCATTGTACTATCGCACCATAGTGATCATGCGAGACCCCGCAGAGCAGCGATGAGGTGTTATCTCTCGGAGATCCCGAAGCTGGGTAAGATTCGCCTGCGTGCATGTCTTCGCCTCATCCCGTTTCCAGGCACCGGCGACGTTCTACTCGCCCCCACCATGATAAGCCACCCGTTGGCATATGTCGCACCCAACCCCCGACAAGTCATGCCGAAATTCACGGGAAATTTCGGCATGACCTTTGCTAAAAAGTGGACAAATCGAGAACCTGAAATTTCCGGAATAGAAATGAATCAACATTCCGGCAAAACATAGGCCACTCAGCTGTTGGGGAACGTAGTAATTTCAAAAAATTTCCTACGCACACACAAGATCATGTTGATGGCATAGCAACGAGAGGGGAGAGTGTATGTCCATGTACCCTCGTAGACCGTAAGCGGAAGCATTAGCACAACGCGGTTGATGTAGTCGTACGTCTTCACGATCCGACCGATCCAAGTACCGAACGTACGGAGCCTCCGAGTTCAGCACACGTTCAGCTTGATGACGTCCCTCGAACTCCGATCCAGCCGAGTGTCGAGGGAGAGTTCCGTCAGCACGACGGCGTGGTGACGATCTTGATGTTATACCGGCGCAGGGCTTCGCCTAAGCTTCGCGACGATATGACCGAGGTGGAATATGGTGGAAGGGGCACCGCACACGGCTAAGGAACGATCCATAGATCAACTTGTGTCTATGGGGTGCCCCTTCCCCCATATATAAAGGAGGGAGGGGGGAGGCCGGCCGGCCACTTTGGGCGCGCCAAGGGAGGAGGAATCCTCCTCCTAGTAGGAGTAGGATTCCTCCTTTCCTACTCCTACTAGGAGGGGGGAAGGAAGGAGGAGAGGGGAAGGAAAGGGGGCACCGCCCCCTCCTAGTCCACCGGACTAGAGGAGAGAGGCGCGGCCCCACCCTGGCCGCCCTCTCTCTTCCCACCTAGGCCCATGTGGCCCATTAACTCTCCCGGGGGGTTCCGGTAACCCCCCAAGCACTCCGTTTTCTCCGAAAACTCCGAAACCTTTCGGTGTCCGAATATAGTCGTCCAATATATCAATCTTTATGTCTCGACCATTCCGAGACTCCTCGTCATGTCCGTGATCACATCCGGGACTCCGAACAAACTTCGGTACATCAAAACTTATAATCTCATAATAAAACTGTCATCGAAACTTTAAGCGTGCGGACCCTACGGGTTCGAGAACTATGTAGTCATGACCTAAAACCATTCTCGGTCAATAACCAATAGCGGGACCTGGATGCCCATATTGGTTCCTACATATTCTACGAAGATCTTTATCGGTCAAACCGCATAACAACATACTTTGTTCCCTTTGTCATCGGTATGTTACTTGCCCGAGATTTGATCGTCGGTATCCAAAACCTAGTTCAATCTCGTTACCGGCAAGTCTCTTTACTCGTTCCGTAATACGTCATCTCATAACTAACTCATTAGTTACATGCTTGCAAGGCTTAGGTGATGAGTATTACCGAGAGGGCCCAGAGACACCTCTCCGACGATCGGAGTGACAAATCCTAATCTCGAATTATGCCAACCCAACATGTACCTTCGGAAACACCTGAGAGCACCTTTATAATCACCCGATTCACGTTGTGACGTTTGGTAGCACACAAAGTGTTCTTCCGTAAGCGGAGTTGCACAATCTCATAGTTGCAGGAACTTTGTATAAGTCATGAAGAAAGCAATAGCGATATACTAAACGATCAAGTGCTAGGCTAATGAGAATGTGTCATGTCAATCACATCATTCTCTTAATGATGTGATCCCACTAATCAAATGACAACACATGTCTATGGTTAGGAAACATAACCATCTTTGATTAATGAGCTAGTCAAGTAGAGGCATACTAGTGACTATTGTTTTGTCTATGTATTCACACATGTATCATGTTTCCGGTTAATACAATTCTAGCATGAATAATAAACATTTATCATGATATGAGGAAATAAATAATAACTTTATTATTGCCTCTAGGGCATATTTCCTTCAGTCTCCCACTTGCACTAGAGTCAATAATCTAGATTACATAGTAATGATTCTAACACCCATGGAGTCTTGGTGCTGATCATGTTTTGCTCGTGAGAGAGGCTTAGTCAACGGGTCTGCAATATTCAGATCCGTATGTATCTAGCAAATCTCTATGTCTCCCACTTGGACTTGGTCCCGAATGGAATTGAAGCGTCTCTTGATGTGCTTGGTCCTCTTGTGAAATCTGGATTCCTTTGCTAAAGCAATTGCACCAGTATTGTCACAGAAGATCTTCATTGGTCCCGATGCACTAGGTATGACACCTAGATCGGAAATGAACTCCTTCATCCGGACTCCTTCATTTGCTGCTTCAGAAGCAGCTATGTACTCCGCTTCACATGTAGATCCCGCCACGACGCTTTGTTTAGAACTGCACCAACTTACAGCTCCACCGTTTAATATAAACACGTATCCGGTTTGCGATTTAGAATCGTCCGGATCGATGTCAAAGCTTGCATCGACGTATCCATTTACGACTAGCTCTTTGTCACCTCCATATCTGAGAAACATATCCTTAGTCCTTTTCGGTATTTGGGATGTTCTTGACCGCTGTCCGATGATCCACTCTGGATTACTTTGGTACCTTCTGCCAAGCTTATTGCTAAGCATACGTCAGTCGGTACACAGCATTGCATACATGATAGAGCCTATGGCTGAAGCATAGGAACATTTTTCATTTCTCTCTATCTTCTGCTTGTGGTGGGCATTGAGTTTGACTCAACTTCACACCTTGTAGCACAGGCAAGAATCCTTTCTTTGCGGATCCATTTTGAACTTTTCAAAATTTTGTCAAGGTATGTGCTTTGTGAAAGTCCTATTAAGCGTCTTGATCTATCTCTATAGATCTTGATGCCCAATATGTAAGCAGCTTCACCGAGGTCTTTCATTGAAAAACTTTTATTCAAGTATCCCTTTATGCTATCCAGAAATTCTATATCATTTCGAATTAATAATATGTCATCAACATATAGAACTAGAAATGCTACAGAGCTCCCACTCACTTTCTTGTAAATACAGGCTTCTCCAAAAGTCTGTATAAAACCATATGCTTTGATCACACTATCAAAGCGTTTATTCCAACTCCGAGATGCCTGCATCAGTCCATAAATGGAACGCTGCTGCTTGCACACTTTGTCAGCACCTTTTGGATCAACAAAACCTTCCGGCTGCATCATATACAACTCTTCTTCTAGAAATCCATTCAAGAATGCAGTCTTGACATCCATTTGCCAAATTTCATAATCATGAAATGCAGCAATAGCCAACATGATTCGGACAGACTTAAGCATCGCTACGGGTGAGAAAGTCTCATCGTAGTCAACCCCTTGAACTTGTCGAAAACCTTTCACAACAAGTCGAGCTTTATACGATAACATTACCATCAGCGTCGGTCTTCTTCTTAAAGATCCATTTATTCTCAATGGCTTGCCGATCATCGGCAAGTCAACCAAAGTCCATACTTTGTTTTCATACATGGATCCCATCTCGATTTCATGGCCTCCAGCCATTTTGCGAATCTGGGCTCATCATTCGCTTCCTCATAGTTCGTAGGTTCATCATGGTCAAGTAACATGACTTCCGAATAGGATTACCGTACCACTCTGTGCGGATCTTACTCGTAGACCTACGAGGTTCAGCAGAAACTTGATCTGAAGTTTCATGATCAATATCATTAGCTTCCTCACTAGTTGGTGTAGTTGTCACGGGAACCGGTTCTCGTGATGAACTACCTTCCAATAAGGGAGTAGATACAGTTATCTCATCAAGTTCTACTTTCCTCCCACTCACTTCTTTCGAGAGAAATTCCTTCTCTAGAAAGGATCCATTCTTAGCAACGAATGTCTTGCCTTTGGATCTGTGATAGAAGGTGTACCCAACAGTCTCTTTTGGGTATCCTATGAAGACACATTTCCCCGATTTGGGTTCGAGCTTATCTGGTTGAAGTTTCTTCACATAAGCATCGCAGCCCCAAACTTTAAGAAACGACAACTTTGGTTTATTGCCAAACCACAGTTCATAAGGTGTCGTCTCAACGGATTTTGATGGTGCCCTATTTAACGTGAATGCGGCCGTCTCTAAAGCATAACCCCAAAACGATAGCGGTAAATCGGTAAGAGACATCATAGATCGCACCATATCAAGTAAAGTACGATTCTGACGTTCGGACACACCATTTCGTTGTGGTGTTCGGTGGCGTGAGTTGCGAAACTATTCCGCATTGTTTCAAATGTAAACCAAACTCGTAACTCAAATATTCTACTCCACGATCGATCGTAGAAACTTTATTTTCTTGTTACGATGATTTTCTACTTCACTCTGAAATTCTTTGAACTTTTCAAATGTTTCAGACTTGTGCTTCATTAAGTAGATATACCCATATCTGCTCAAATCATCTGTGAAGGTGAGAAAATAATGATATCCGCCACGAGCCTCAACATTCATCGGACCACATACATCTGTATGTATGATTTCCAACAAATCTGTTGCTCTCTCCATAGTTCCGGAGAACGGTGTTTTAGTCATCTTGCCCATGAGGCACGGTTCGCAAGTACCAAGTGATTCATAATCAAGTGATTCCGAAGTCCATCAAGATGGAGTTTCTTCATGCGTTTTACATCGATATGACCTAAACGGCAAGTGCACAAAATAAGTTGCACTATCATTATCAACTCTGCATCTTTTGGCTTCAACATTATGAATATGTGTATCACTACTATCGAGATTCAATAAAAATAGAACACTCTTCAAGGGCGCATGACCATAAAAGATATTACTCATATAAATAGAACAACCATTATTCTCTGATTTAAATGAATAACCGTCTCGCATCAAACAAGATCCAGATATAATGTTCATGCTCAACGCAGGCACCAAATAACAATTATTTAGGTGTAAAACTAATCCCGATGGTAGATGTAGAGGTAGCATGCCGACCGCGATCACATCGACTTTGGAACCGTTTCCCACGCGCATCGTCACCTCGTCCTTGGCGATGCTCGCTTATTCCGTAGTCCCCTGCTTCGAGTTGCAAATATTAGCAATGTAACTAGTATCAAATACCCAGGTGCTACTACGAGCTCTAGTTAGGTACACATCAATAACATGTATATCACATATACCTTTGTTCACTTTGCCATCCTTCTTATCCGCCAAATACTTGGTGCAGTTTCGCTTCCAGTGACCAGTCTGCTTGCAGTACAAGCACTCAGTTTCAGGCTTAGGTCCAGACTTGGGTTTCTTCTCTTGAGTAGCAACTTGCTTGCCGTTCTTTTTGAAGTTACCCTTCTTCTTCCCTTTTCCCTTCTTCTTGAAACTAGTGGTCTTGTTGACCATCAACACTTGATGCTCCTTCTGATTTCTACCTCCGCTGCTTTCAAAGATCGCGAAGAGCTCGAATAGTCTTGTTCATCCCTTGCATATTATAGTTCATCACAAAGCTCTTGTAGCTTGGTGGCGTGATTGAAGAATTCTTTCAATGACACTATCATCGTGAAGATTAACTCCCGGTTGAATCAAGTGATTGTTATACCCAGACATTACGAGTATATGTTCACCGACGTAACTATTCTCCTCCATCTTGCAGCTATAGAACTTATTGGAGACTTCATATCTCTCAATCCGGGCATTTGCTTGAAATATAAACTTCAACTCTGGAACATCTCATATGCTCCATGACGTTAAAAACGTCGTTGAAGACCCGGTTCTAAGCCGTAAAGCATGGCACATCGAACTATAGAGTAGTCATCAGCTTTGCTCGCAGACGTTCTTAACATCGTCGGTTGCATCATCGGCGGGCAGTTCGCACCCAGCGGTGCTTCGGGGCGTAACTCTTACGTGCAGCAATGAGGATAATCCTCGAGATTCTGGACCAATCCGTGTAATTGCTACCATCATCTTTCAACTTTGCTTTCTCAAGGAGCGCATTAAAATTCAACGTAACAACAAAGACGAGCCATCTATCTACAAACAAACATAGACAAGCAAGACACTATCGGTACTAAGTTCATGATAAATTTAAGTTCAATTGATCATATTACTTAAGAACTCCCACTTAGACAGACATCTCTCTAGTCATCTAAGTGATCACGTGATCCAAATCAACTAAACCATAACCGATCATCACGTGAGATGGAGCAATTTTCAATGGTGAACATCATTATGTTGATCATATCTACTATATGATTCACGCCGACCTTCGGTCTCCGTGTTCCGAGGCCATATCTGCATATGCTAGGCTCGTCAAGTTTAACTCGAGTATTCTGCGTGTGCAAAACTGGCTTGCACCCGTTGTAGATGGACGTAGAGCTTATCACACCCGATCATCACGTGGTGTCTCGGCACGACGAACTTTGGCAACGGTGCATACTCAGGGAGAACACTACTTGATAATTTTAGTGAGAGATCATCTTAAAATGCTACCGTCAATCAAAGCAAGATAAGATGCATAAAGGATAAACATCACATGCAATCAATATAAGTGATATGATATGGCCATCATCATCTTGTGCTTGTGATCTCCATCTTTGAAGCACCGTCATGATCACCATCGTCACCGGCGCCACACCTTGATCTCCATCGTAGCATCGTTGTCATTTACGCCATCTATTGCTTCTACGACTATCGCTACCGCTTAGTGATAAAGTAAAGCAATTATGTAAGCGTTGCATTTCATACAATAAAGCGACAACCATATGGCTCCAGCCAGTTGCCGATAACTTCGGTTACAAAACATGATCATCTCATACAATAAAATATAGCATCACGTCTTGACCATATCACATCACAACATGCCCTGCAAAAACAAGTTAGACATCCTCTACTTTGTTGTTGCAAATTTTACGTGGCTGCTACGGGCTTAGCAAGAACCGATCTTACCTACGCATCAAAACCACAATGATAGTTTGTCAAATAGACTCCGTTTTAACCTTCACAAGGACTAGGCGTAGCCACACTCGGTTCAACTAAAGTGAGAGAGACAGACACCCGCCAGCCACCTTTAAGCACGAGTGCTCGTAACGGTGAAACCAGTCTCGCGTAAGCGTACGCGTAATGTCGGTCCGGGCCGCTTCATCTCACAATACCGCTGAACCAAAGTATGACATGCTGGTAGGCAGTATGACTTATATCGTCCACAACTCACTTGTGTTCTACTCGTGCATATAACATCAATGCATAAAACCAGGCTCGGATGCCACTGTTGGGGAACGTAGTAATTTCAAAAAATTTCCTACGCACACACAAGATCATGTTGATGGCATAGCAACGAGAGGTGAGAGTGTATGTCCACGTACCCTCGTAGACCGTAAGCGGAAGAGTTAGCACAACACGGTTGATGTAGTTGTACGTTTTCACGATCCGACCGATCCAAGTACCGAACGTACGGAGCCTCCGAGTTCAGCACACGTTCAGCTCGATGACGTCCCTCGAACTCCAATCCAGCCGAGTGTCGAGGGAGAGTTCCGTCAACACGACGGCGTGGTGATGATCTTGATGTTATATGCGCAGGCTTCGCCTAAGCTTCATGACGATATGACCGAGGTGGAATATGGTGGAAGGGGGCACCGCACACGGCTAAGGAACGATCCGTAGATCAACTTGTGTCTATGGGGTGCCCCCCTGCCCCCATATATAAAGGAGGGAGGGGGGAGGCCGGCCGACCCCTTTGGGCGTGCCAAGGGAGGAGGAATCCTCCTCCTAGTAGGAGTAGGATTCCTCCTTTCCTACTCCTACTAGGAGGGGAAGGAAGGAGGAGAGGGGAAGAAAGGGGCGCCCCTCCTAGTCAATTCGGACTAGAGGAGAGGGCACGCGCCCACCCAGCCGCCCCTCTCTCTTCCCACCTAGGCCCATGTGGCCCATTAACTCTCCCGGGGGGTTCCGGTAACCCCCCCGGCACTCCGGTTTTCTCCGAAAACTCCCGAAACCTTTCCGGTGTCCGAATATAGTCGTCTAATATATCAATCTTTATGTCTCGACCATTCTGAGACTCCTCGTCATGTCTGTGATCACATCCGGGACTCCGAACAAACTTCGGTATATCAAAACTTATAAACTCATAATAAAACTGTCATCGGAACTTTAAGCGTGCGGACCCTACGGGTTCGAGAACTATGTAGTCATGACCTAAAACCATTCTCGGTCAATAACCAATAGCGGGACCTGGATGCCCATATTGGTTCCTACATATTCTACGAAGATCTTTATCGGTCAAACCGCATAACAACATACTTTGTTCCCTTTGTCATCGGTATGTTACTTGCCCGAGATTTGATTGTCGGTATCGAAAACCTAGTTCAATCTCGTTACCGGCAAGTCTCTTTACTCGTTCCGTAATATGTCATCTCATAACTAACTCATTAGTTACATGCTTGCAAGGCTTAGGTGATGAGTATTACCGAGAGGGCCCAGAGATACCTCTCCGACGATCGGAGTGACAAATCCTAATCTCGAATTATGCCAACCCAACATGTACCTTCGGAAACACCAGAGAGAACCTTTATAATCACCCGATTCGTTGACGCGTTTGGTAGCACACAAAGTGTTCTTCCCGTAAGCGGAGTTGCACAATCTCATAGTTGCAGGAACTTTGTATAAGTCATGAAGAAAGCAATAGCAGTATACTAAACGATCAAGTGCTAGGCTAACAGAATGGGTCATGTCAATCACATCATTCTCTTAATGATGTGATCCCACTAATCAAATGACAACACATGTCTATGGTCGGGAAACATAACCATCTTTGATTAATGAGCTAGTCAAGTAGAGGCATACTAGTGACTATTGTTTTGTCTATGTATTCACACATGTACCATGTTTCCGGTTAATACAATTCTAGCATGAATAATAAACATTTATCATGATATGAGGAAATAAATAATAACTTTATTATTGCCTCTAGGGCATATTTCCTTCATCAACATCATTCCCTGGAAACAACAAAGCCACTTGGGCATAATCGAACAACTTCAATGAAAAGATATAACATGACCACTTCAATGAAAAATAAAATTTGCCTAAATTCTTTTCCTTGAAATATAGTGGTCTTTTCAAAAATCAAAAACCTTTGCCAATCTACTTAACCTAGCTTGTTAATCCAACGAACCTAATTAACCTAGTTAGTTAATCTAGTTTACCTAGATAATTAACCCTAATTAAACTAGTTAACGCAGCTAGTTCTCTGTCAAAGCCTAAAATAAATTTTTGCACTAATTAACCTGGATAATTAACCTAATTAAACTAGTTAACCTGGTGGTTCTCTGTCAAAGCCCTAACTAACTTTTGCACTAACCTAGATAATTAACCTAATTAAACTAGTTAACCTAACTACTTCTCTGTCAAAGCCCTAACTAAATTTTTGCCCTAACCTAGATAATTAACCTAATTAAACTGGCTAACCTATGCATGAGAGAGAGAGAGGAGGGGTGGGGGCTTACAGATGATGGCTCCGGTGGTGGCGATGGAGGCAATGGTGGCGAGGAGGCAGGGCGTCTCGGTGACGGCGAGGGAGGCGTGGCGTGTCCGGCGAGGAAGGAAGCGTCGGCGCGGCTCGGTGGCGCGTGGAGCAGCAGCTCCATGGCGTTAGAGGCGGCTCCGGTGTCGCCGACGCCCACGACTCTGGTGGCGTCGACGTCGGCGAAGTGGGGCGACGGTGAATCGGGAGACGGGCGGCGGAGGTGGGTTGAGGGATTTGGGGGAGAAGTGGTGGCCGGGGGAAACGGTTTTTTGGTTAAGTCAAACTTAGCGGTAGCGCGTGTCGTGGGGAAACGAGCACCTATGGGGCAGGGCCCCTTCTTGGTCCGGCAGGGAGCAGAGGGCGCACGAAGAGCAGATCGAGGTTGAGCACGGGGGGGATTTTACCCAGCTTCGGAGCTCTCCGGAGAGATAAAACTCCTACTGCTGCTTTGTGTTTCTATTCTGTTCTTGCTCGAAAGCGTGGGTAAGCTGTAGTCTCGAATGAGTCGAACCCCTTCTACATGCGCATGGGCCTCCTTTTTATAGTCTAAAGGGGTCACCGACAGGTGGCAACGCAGAGAGAGGGGTAAAAATGTAAAAACGCGGGTTGGTACAACCACTATCAACAGTGTCCCCTACCTAACTCTGACGGCAGGGGACAAGGGCATTTAATGCCCGTCCAGTCGCTCAACAAAGTCAGAAGCGACCGTTAGGGGCGCCACCGATCGCCACGATGGCCTCCTAGTCACCTTCACTTGCCACCTCGCACCGCTAGGCTGCACAGCCACCCGCCACGTGCACTAGGAGTGATCCTGCGGCGACACGTCGTCGGATGTGTTGGAGCGGGGGCGCAGAGTGGTGGCCTTGCCGCGGCAAGCGCCCTGCCGCGGTCTCTGTCTTGTCGCACCCACAAGCTTGCCGCTCGTCGGGTCTTGCCGGACGCTTGTGCGTCGCGCGCAAGTTTTTCGAAGTGCCTTGGTTGGCCTTCCGGCAAGCTCCTCTTGCCGGGGTCTTATCCTTCCGGCAAGCTTCTCTTGCCGGGGCCTTGTCTTCTCGGTTAACACTTTGTTCTTGAATGGCAGTAATATGAATAGTGGAGGGTCTTGGCGGACGCCCGACAAGCCTTGCCGCGGGACGCTGCGACTGCCCGTGCACAAGTTCGGGGTACTAAGGTACCCCTACTTTAGTACACCGACAGGAGCCCCCGGGCCTGGGCCATATACGGTGCCGAGCGCTGTTGGGCCAGGCCCAAAACAGGGCATGGGCACGCGCGGGCTGGGTCCAAACCAAATCCACTCCGTACCCACCGCGTCCTCTCATAACGGCACGCGTCAATCGCGGCGTTGTGGGAGAGATCATGGGTAATTTTTAAGTCCAGGAAATGCATAACGTTCGCCTCGGTTCTGCCTCCCCGCCACGCGGCTCCCATGCGCTTGGGGTCACGGACGATGGAAGTGGGAGAATGGGCCATTGCGAGCAGAGGCAGCAGGTCGGCCCTGATTCCCTGCTCTTCCCGTGCCCTGATTCGCCGAGCGGGGCGGCCGAGCCCCCACCCCGCTCCTTTATGAAGGGCGGGAGGGGAGCGCAGAAGCCCGCACTCTCTCATCTTCTTCTTGCTTCAGCTTCTGCTCCCCTTTCTCTCATTCGCCATGGAGAAAGGGAACCCTGGCCCTTCATCGGTGGCGGCGAGGGTCGCCGCCAGACAGCGCAACCCTCCCTATCCCACGCCCGTGGTGGCAGAGCCAGCCATAAGGGGAAGAGGGAGGGGGCGAGGTCGCGGACGAGGTCGAGGGCGAGGTCGAGGCGCTCGGGGAAGAGGCGGACGGGGCGGCGCGCCATCTCCGCCTCCGCCGGCGGTTCCTTCCCCCACGGCGGTCCATACAGGGGACGACCCTTGCGAGTTCTTCGTCAGGCTGCGCCGGGCGCCTCGTCGTCGCCTCCGGCTTCCAGCTCCGTTTGCGGGCGTGATGGAGTTGGACCCGCCCGAGACATTGAGATTGCACATGAGGGGCTGTGGGATCAGCGGCACGCGAGTCCGCGTTGTATTCCCAGCCCCTAATGTGATGTATCTTGATCGTGGGTGGAAGACGTTCGCCTGAATCCACAGCTACGATGGCGGGTTTACCCTCCATTTTAAGTTAATGGAGGCGATCTCCTCTCCGTCAAGGTCTTCGGGACTTGGCACTCGGGCGAAGTGCTGCGTGGAAACTCCTCCGACAATAAGACTCCGAGCGAGAGTGACGAGGAGGAGAGCGACAGACGACGCGAGGTAGCGGGCGGCGGGATGGCGGGCCCGACTAGGTGTCGGGCGCTGCTTCGTGCGTCACCGGCGACCCCATCATCCGTGTCGCCGGCTCCTTGAACTCCCCGGCATCGTCTCCTTGGACGGCTGGCGTAGGGAGGCTGCGGAAGGGGAAGAGGGCTGGCGACAAGGCTGCAAATCGGAGTACGAGGGCGTAGTGCCCTCGATAGCATGCTGACGTC
Organism: Aegilops speltoides; assembly: GCA_021437245.1. Lineage (NCBI taxonomy): Eukaryota > Viridiplantae > Streptophyta > Magnoliopsida > Poales > Poaceae > Aegilops > Aegilops speltoides. The sequence goes on from CM038147.1 coordinate 113,532,969, forward strand.
CTGCCGCCCCGTCTTCGAGCCCCGCTTCCGGCGCCGCCATCATCGTCCAGCCTCCGGACGGCCCCCGGGATGTTCTCTTGGTGTCTTCTGGCACCTGTAGCTTGCCTAGGCGCCCCTTTTGCCCTTTTCGCCTTCTTGACCTACCTCCTGAAGAGAGGGACAGGAAAGGGATTACGGGCATCTTATCTTTTTAATTTGTAAGCCTTCGGGCCTTAGCCGCATCTAAAACTTGTAATCCTCTCTTTCATGTTTTTCATCCTCTATGGACTGTACCTGAGTGGGATGTTTTTTTAATGAAAAGAGGATGCTTTCTATGTTATATCCCTTATTTGATTCCATTCCTTGTAGGTTTTTACCCTACGCTTTTAGGGAACTTGCCGGTGGGAACACGCTTGCATGAGCGCCGAGTCTGAACATCGGCAGCTTCTTTGGCGGTGTTGCCTCCGGCAAGAAACCTTGCCGGGGCTAGTCGCAGCACACTTTCATTGTTGAGCGGACTCGAAACAAAGTAAGGGCGCAACTTAGCCACGAGCCTCTTCCTCCGCGCACATGTTTTCCATACAAGGCACGGTTGGGGAGGACGCGGCTTCGCATTCCCCAGTACATAAGAGGATGCATGATGAGGGACGAAAAACTTATCTGATATCGCAGCCCCCGACAACTCGGGCTTGCTGTGGATGAATCTTGATACTCGCAGCCCCCAGCAACACTGGCTTGTTGGGGCCCAGGTGCCGGCGCGCCCTTTTTCTCCTTTCCTCGTCGCTGTTATTTCAGCTATGAGGACAATTTAGTCAGTGCCGCAATAAGTTACTCTTGTAATATAACTTTATTCCGGGCAATGCTTGCTATGTTACATCCTTTACTTGATTCCATTCCTTGTATGTTTTTACCCAATGCTTTTAGGGAACTTGCCGGTGGGAACACGCTTGCCGCGAGCGCTGAGTGCGGAACATCAGCAGCCTGCTGGCGGTGTTGCCTCCCAAGAAAACCTTGCGAGGGGCTAGTCGCGAGACACTTTCATTGTTGAGCGGACTCGAAACAAAGTAAGGGCGCAACTTAGCCATGAGCCGGTTCCTCCGCGCACAGGTTTTCCATACTAGGCACGGTCGTTCAAGGAGTATAACTTAAAAATTTAAAAATGACTGTGCTCAAACTTTGGCAACTTAGCTTTTCTGTCTTCTGCGTCCCGGCAAGGCCTACCACCGGCAGCTCCTCGATCCAATTTCTTCCGCACTTGTGCAGCCTGTCGAAAGTTCTGGTCTTGAGCCGCGCAGCACTTCAGCGTTGCCCTCTCCGCTTGACCGTTGCTTCTCGGGTGAGCAACGAAGTTAAGCAGATCTTGGCGCCAAGATCTTGGACGTCTCGCATGAAGGTGCGGCTCGTGAATTGTGTGCCGTTGTCGGTGATGATCCTGTTAGGGACTCTGAAACGGCAAACAATTGACCTAGAGAACTTGATCGCCTGTTTTGGTTGTCACCTTCCTCATCGCCTCCACCTCCGGCCACTTCGTGAACTTGTCGATTGCCACGCATAAGTACTCGAAGCCCCGACGACTTCGGGGAAAGGGGCCGAGGATATCGAGCCCCCAGACCGAAAATGGCCAGGATAAAGGGATCGTTTGGAGAGTTTGAGCTGGTTGAATCTGTTTGGAGTGGAACTGGCACGCTTCACACTTGGTTACTTGTGCAGTTGCATCCTGGAGGGCTGTCGGCCAGAAGAAACCTTGCCGGAAGGCCTTGCCGGCAAGTGCTCTTGCGCCAATGTGGTGACCACATAGGCCTCCATGTATCTCTGCCAACAGCTCTTGTCCTTCTTCCCGGGCAATACACTTCAATTTCACTCCGTTGAATCTTCTTCTGTACAGCATGTCATCGACAAACTGATACATACTTGATTGCCGGGCTACTTTCTCCGCTTCTTCTTGCTCTTCGGGAAGTTCTCCTGTCTGAAGGAAATGGATGATCTGCTGTGCCCATGCCGGAGCTCGTGGCTCGACGACAAGGACTAAAGGCACAAATGCTGCTGCGGGAACATCCGCTTCTCGGCAAGAATATGGGATCCTGCCGGGCGTGATGCTCCCGGCAAGCGTGTCGGGACACAGACTTGTCGGGGCGTCGCTTCAACGAAACAAACCCTAGGGCTTGTCGGAGCAGACTGCTCCTCAGCACTTTCTGTGTTGCTCCTGGGGACCTTCTTGGCGGCGGCTTCGGGGAGCTCTGCCGGAAAGTAGTCGCCAGTAACTAGCTTTCATTTCTTGCTCTATCCAGTTGATGGTGTTACAGATGGCTGAGTCAGCTTGAGCACAAAAATTCCTGGTTCCACAGGTAACTTGAGTGCGGCGCACTTTGACAGGCCGTCTGCAATATCGTTCTGAGCTCTTGGAACATGTTCCATCTGCAGGCCGTCAAAATGCTCTTCCAACTTCCTCACTTCATCAATGTAGGCTTCCATCAGCGGACTCTGATAATCTTTGTTAACTTGGCGGACGACAAGCTGTGAGTCACCCCTGACAATAAGCTTCTTGATCCCAAGTTCTGCCGCGATCCTGAGTCCAGCAAGCAGGCCCTCATATTTTGCAGTATTGTTTGTTGCTTGCTCCTTGGGAAAGTGCATTTGGATCACGTACTTGAGGTGCTCTCCGGTGGGTCCGACAAGTAGCACGCCCGCACCGGCGCCTTGCAGCGAGAAGGCACCATCAAAGTACATGATCCACTCCTTGCTTGCTTCCTTGACGGGGATGCTCTTCTCCGGAGTTTCTTCATCAGGTGTTGGCGTCCACTCCGCTATGAATTCTGCCAATGCTCGGCTCTGGATAGTTGAAGTACTTTCAAACTTGAGGCCAAAGCTTGACAGTTCCAGTGCCCACTCGACAATCCTGCCTGTTGCTTCTGGATTTTGCAATATCCTCTTCAACGGAAAGCGAGTGACAACTGTGATCTCATGTGCTTGAAAATAATGGCGCAGCTTCCTCGAGGCCATGAGAAGGCCGAAAAGCAACTTTTGCACTCTAGAGTATCTTGATCTAGCCCCCTGTAGAAGGGAGCTGACAAAATAAACTGGGCGCTGCACCATCTTCTTCTGTTTCTCTTCCGGCAACTGCACAGATCCATGCTTGCCGGGACCAGAGCTTGTCGGGTAGCCCTCGCTTCATTTGGACTCGCTTGCCGCGGCTGCTGGCTCATCATCTGCCTCCCTCTCCGCTACCAACGCAGCACTAACCACTTGATTAGTTGCCGCCAGATATAGCAGCAACTTCTCTTGCGGCTTAGGTGCGACAAGTACTGGAGTGGAGGATAGGTATCTCTTCAAGTCTCAGAGCGCAGCCTCCGCTTCGAGTCCATTTCATTGACCTGCCTTTTTCAAAATTTTGAAAAATGGCGTAGGCCTTCAGCAGACTTAGAAATGAACCTACTGAGAGCAGCAACACAGCCGGCAAGCCTTCGCACATCCCTGACGCGCTTCGAGGCTTCAATCTGCTCGATGGCCTTGATCTTGTCGGGGTTGGCTTCAATCCCCCTCTGGGATATAAAGAACCCGAGAAGCTTGCTGGAAGGAACTCCAAACACGCACTTCTCGGGGTTCAACTTGAGATTGATCTTGCGTAGATTTGCAAAAGTTTCTTCCAGATCTTGAACCAAAGTTTCTCTATCTTTGCTCTTGACCACTATGTCATCCATGTATGCTTCTACATTTCTGTGTAGCTGTGGTTCAAAAGCATGACTGACTACTCTTGCAAACATTGAACCGGCATTCTTTAGTCCGAAAGGCATTCGTACAAAGCGATCGTGCCACATGGAGTAATGAATGCGTTTTCTTCATCCTCTCTCGCCATGAAGATCGATGGTATCTCGAGTATGCATCAAGAAATGAAAGCAGATCACATCCCGCCGTGGAGTCGATAATCTGGTCAATGCGCGGCAAGGGAAATGTTTTTGGGACAAGCTTTATTAACATCCGTGAAGTCAATACAAAGCCTCCATTTCCCGTTAAGCCTTGCGCACGACTCATCGGATTGGCTAACCACGTTGGATGGAGTACTCCTCGGACGAGGCCTGCCGCTTCCAACTTCTTGATCTCTTCGCTATGAACTCTTGACGCTCACGCTTGCTTGTTTCGACTCTCGCTGACGGGCGCGCGTGAGGACAGACGGCAAGGTGGTGCTCAATTACTTTCACAGGAACACGGGGATGTCGATGGTTGCCATGCAAACACATCGACATTCGCCGCAGAGCAACAGCAGCGCTTTCCTATTTAGGGTCAAGCGTGGCAATCGATGGTGAAGGTACCACCGTCGCCGTCCTCCTTGGCGCCACTTTCTTGGTCTCGTGCAGCTGTCTTCGCCTTCTTGCACTTGCGGTGGAGCTCGATGGTGCGTCCTCGACGGTAGCGCAGCACTACGAAGAGGTGAGCTTGCGGAGTGGGCATCAGAGCTACTCTTGCCGGACTTGGTCTTCTTTTTCTTCCCCGGAGCTTGGTGCAAGTGGTTCACGCTCTGCTGCGGCTGCTGCTTCCCGGTAGATCTTGTCGGTACAGATAAGTGCATCCTTCTTGTCGCCTTGGACAGAAATGACACTTATCGGACCAGGCATCTTGAGCACATTCTATGCATAGTGAGAGGCTGCCATGAACTTGGCAAGCGCTGGACGGCCGAGTATCCCATTGTAGGGCAATGGGAAATCAGCAACGTCAAATGTGACTCTCTCTGTCCTGAAATTCAGCTCGCTGCCAAACGTCACTGGTAATGTAATCTTCCCCCTGGGCTTGCTCCTTCCCGGGTTGATTCCTTGAAAGGTACCAATTTCTTCGATCTCGCTGTCGGGGATCTAGAGCTTGTTGAGCACCGCGGAAGAGATCAGATTTAGGCCGGCCCCGCCGTCAACCAACATCTTCGTGACCTTGAGGTTGCGGATGGTTGGCGAAACCAACATCGGCAAGCATCCGACCGCGGTGATGCGATCAGGGTGATCCTCAACATCAAAGACGATGGGCGTCTTTGGACCACTTCAGGCTTGCGCGATTCGACCGATGGTTCTCTGCTGCATTTACCTCCGCACCCATCGCTTGAGTTGGCGGTGCGAGGTGTGCAGAGAAGCGCCGCCGTCAACGCACAAAACCTCCGTTGCCTTCTGAAACTCTTGCTCGTCGGTCTCATCCTCGTCCATCTCATCATCCTCATCTTCGTCTTCGTCCTTGTCGCGGCCACGAGGAGGCTTGTCTCCTTGCCGCTGCTTGGTGTTGCCGCGGCGCCCTCCCCGGGCTGGACGCTTCTTGCCGGATCCTCCGCCACCTTCCTGGGCCTTCTCCTTGTCGCGACGCTCATATTCAGCTTTCTGTAGCTCCGCCATCTGCTCAACCTTCTTGCATGCTTGGAGGTCATGGCCCTTGGTGCGATGGATCTTGCAGTACTGCTTGCCGGAACCGTCCTGCTTGTCGGCGGCCACCACAGCCTCACCGGAGTCACCAGTTTTGGCCTTCTTGGAGCCGCCTCCGTTACCAGACTGCTCAACAACTAGCACATCCTTAGCCTTTCTCTTTCTATTATTCCGTCTCCGGTTCTTCTTTGCCGGAGGGGCATCCTCACTGTCAGATCCTTCTGCTCCTACGTTCTCTCCAGGGAGTTTCCTCCCCTCTTCAGCCCGTGCACACTTGTCGGCCAGAGCATATAGCTCGCTGACATCTCTGATTTTGCACATCGCCATCTCCTCCCTCATCCTGCGATTCGACGCGTTCGATGGAACGCGCTAATAACCCTTGGCGGGGTGGACGTCTCGATGTTGCGCTGCACTGGCTGAATCTCTGTATGTACTCTGCAGGGTTCTCCTTCCATCCGGGCAAGCAAATGAAGATCGCTTTCACGGCCATGGGGCTTGTGGCGCTGTGAAGGCGCCGACAAACCGATGGCACAGTCCGCCCACGAAGAAATGGAGCTGTCCGGCAAGTGCATGAGCCAAGATCGACGTTGGGCTTGAGCACCGGCGGAAGTAGTTGGCGAGATCTTCTCGTCGCGCCCAGGCCGCACCGCGATGGTGTAGATCTTTGAGGAACTCGACGGATGTATCCTGCCATCGCACTTCTCGCACGCGTCGGCTTGAAGTTCTTGGTCTGGGCCCCATCGACTGCCGCAGCTCACAGTGAACGCAGGCAGCCTACCACGACGGCAAGTCGCTGGTTCCCGGGCGCATGCATATCGACAGTGGGCCCGGGCGCTGCTGGTCGACCGACGCCGCTTTCTCCGGCCTTCGCGAAAAGCGGCGTCTTCATGTCGTCGTTCTTGAAGAACTTGGCGTTGGTCGCGGCGAGCTCGCGGGTCCGACAATGCAGTGGCGTCGGTGTCGAGGTTGGCCCGGCGAGTCGGCGACCTTGGCCTTCGGGCGGGGAGTGCACGGTGGTGGCACCCCCAGCGGTCTTGTCTGCGTCGGCTTGCGCCTGGGCGTCTTGCCGGGGCTTCGATGCGCTCGGTTGCCGGGGCTTGTCGCCGTTGGCGAAGCTGACGAGGCTCTGAATGGTCATCCTCGATCGATCTTATGCAGCATCGAGGGTAATCTAGAAGCAGCTGGGCTCGGGCCAGTGCTTCCTCCGGAGTCTTGGGTGGCGGTGGCGAGCGGCGCGAGGTGCGGGATATGCTCAAACTTCTAACAGTGTTAGAAGGAGCAACATCCCGTCCAGGCGACCGTACCGCGCTCGTGCCAGCGTGTTGACATGCATGCTAGTCTTGAACGCCCCGAGATCCACCAGCTTGGCCTTGTTCCAACGCGAGCACGGTGCTAGGAGCACCGTGGCATTGTCGATCTTGCACCTCCTGGGAGGGGTGCGGTGGATGTACAGACGCAGAAGCTTGCGGGGCCTTGTCCTTGGACCGGGTGACGACGCGAGTCCCCCCACCGGCGCCCGCTCCTCCGCCGGCGTCTACCCCACCGCCCGCTTGCTCCGGCGGCGGTGGAATCGACGTAGACGGAGCGGCCACCTCCGATGTCTTCTTCTTAGGTGGCATGTCGATGAAGATGTTGATGTAGCGCGCGCGGAGACCGGATCAGTTCGACAACCTCGACGCCCCTACGGGCGCGCCAAAGATGTCGGGGAAGCGAGCACCTATGGGGCAGGGCCCTTCTCGGTCCGGCAGGAGCGGAGGGCCTGAAGAGCGGATCGAGGTTGAGCACGCGGGATTTTACCCACCGAGCTCTCCCGAGAGATAAAACTCCTACTGCTGCTTTGTGTTTCTATTCTGTTCTTGCTCGAAAGCGTGGGTAAGCTGTAGTCTCGAATGAGTCGAACCCCTTCTACGTGCGCATGGGCCTCCTTTTTATAGTCTAAAGGGGTCACCGACAGGTGGCAACGCAGAGAGAGGGGTAAAAACGCGGGTTGGTAAAGCCACTATCAACAGTGTCCCCTACCTAACTCTGACGGTAGGGGACAAGGGCATTTAATGCCCGTCTGATCGCTCCAATAGTGCAGGAAGCGACCGTTAGGGGCGCCACCGATCGCCACGATGGGCTCCTAGTCACCTTCACTTGCCACCTCGCACCGCTAGGCTGCACAGCCACCCGCCACGTGCACCAGGAGTGATCCTGCGGCGACACGTCGTCGGATGTGTTGGAGCGGGGGCGCAGAGTGGTGGCCTTGCCGCAGCAAGCGCCCTGCCGCGGTCTCTGTCTTGTCGCACCCGCAAGCTTGCCGCTCGTCGGGTCTTGCCGGGACGCGCGTTGCGTCGTGGCAAGTTTTCTGAAGTGCCTTGGTTGGCCTTCCCGGCAAGCTCCTCTTGCCGGGGTCTTGTCCTTCCCAGCAAGCTTCTCTTGCCGGGGCCTTGTCTTCTCGGTTAACACTTTGTTCTTGAATGGCAGTAATATGAATAGTGGAGGGTCTTGGCGGACGCCCGGCAAGCCTTGCCGCGTGACGCTGCGACTGCCCGTGCACAAGTTCGGGGTACTAAGGTACCCCTACTTTAGTACACCGACAGTGCGTTTCGCAAAACGCGCTATAGCTAAGATAGCTATATCGGTTTTTGCAAAACGCGCTACTGCTATAGCTATGTAAATTTCTTCCTTTTTTAATTTCCTTTTCTGTTTCAATAGCGGGGGTCAAGGACACGCGCTGCAGCTACGTTAGCTATAGCGCCTCTTGCAAACAAACGCTGCTGTTATGCCTTCCTCCGATTTTTCACTTTTTCGTTTATTTTGCTTTACATTTTATTTTTTCCTTTCTCCTTTTTCTATTTCTTTCATTTTCATTTACATTTCTATTTGTTTTTCATCTTATTTTATTTCTATTAGTAGTAGCGCTCTTCCCAGTAAAGAATTTGCTAATTATGCCCTAGCGGTAGCGCGTTTCTTCGAAGCCCGCTACTGCTATGCATAGCCTATCATTCTGCCAATGGGAATATTAGTAGTAGCGCTTTCTCGACCACAAGCGCTACTGCTAAGTTCGTACTGTAGCGCGGTTTTTCTTAAATCGCTACTGCTATATAGCACTAGCGCGCGTTTTTGACCCGCGCTGTTGCTAAATTTCTGTGTATAAGGTTTTCCCTAGTAGTGCTCCCGTGGCAGCGGGGTCCTATTGGAAACTGAGGGATATTAAGGACTCCTTTTAATAGAGAACCAGAACAAAGCATTAGCACATAGTGAATACATGAACTCCTCAAACTATGGTCATCACCGGGAGTGGTCCCGATTATTGTCACTTCGGGGTTGCCGGATCATAACACATAGTAGGTGACTATAGACTTGCAAGATAGGATCAAGAACTCACATATATTCATGAAAACATAATAGGCTCAGATCTAAAATCATGGCTCTCTGGCCCTAGTGACAAGCATTAAGCATAGCAAAGTCATAGCAACATCAATCTCAGAACATAGTGGATTCTAGGGATCAAACCCTAACAAAACTAACTCGATTACATGATGAATCTCATCCAACCCATCACCGTCCAGCAAGCCTACAATGGAATTACTCACGCACGGTGGTGAGCATCATGAAATTGGTGATGGAGGATGGTTGATGATGACGACGGCGACGAATCCCCTCTCCGGAGCCCCAAACGGACTCAGATCAGCCTCCCGAGAGATTAGGGCTTGGCGGCTCCGTGATCATAAAACGCGATGATTTCTTCTCTCGATTTTTTCTCCCAAAGCCAATATATGGAGTTGGAGTTGGCGCCGGAGGGCCATCAGGGGCCCACGAGGTAGGGGCGCACCTAGGGGGCGCCCCACCCCGTGAATGTGGTGTGGCCCCTGGTCTTCATCTTTGGCGAGGATTTTTTATTGTTTTTTCTAAGATGTTCCATGGAGTTTTAGGTCATTTCGAGAACTTCTATTTTCTGCACAAAAAACAACATCATGGCAATTCTGCTGAAAACAGCGTCAGTCCGAGTTAGTTGCATTCAAATCATACAAGTTAGAGTCCAAAACAAGGGCAAAAGTGTTTGGAAAAGTAGATACGACGGAGACGTATCAACTCCCCCAAGCTTAAACCCTTGCTTGTCCTCAAGCAATTCAGTTGACAAACTAAAAGAGAAAAAGAAAAACTTTTACAAACTCTGTTTGCTCTTGTTGTTGCAAACATGAAAAGCCAGCATTCAAGTTTCAGCAAACATTATGAACTAACCATACTCACAATAACACATAAGTCTCACAATTACTCATATCAATAGCATAATCAGCTAGCAAGCTGTAATTATAAAACTCGGATGACAACACTTTCTCAAAATAATCATAACATGATATAACAAAATGGTATTTCGCTAGCCCTTTCTGAGACCGCAAAACATAAATGCAGAGCACCTTTAAAGATCAAGGACTGACTAAACATTGTAATTCATGGTGAAAGAGATCCAGTCAAGTCATACCCAATATAAACCAATAATAATGAATGCAAACGACAGTGTGCTCTCCAGCGGGTGTTTAATAAGAAGGGTGATGACTCAACATAAAAGTAAATGGATAGGCCCTTCGCAGAGGGAAGCAGGGATTTGTAGAGGTGCCAGAGCTTGATTTTGAAATAGAGATAAATTATATTTTGAGCAACATACTTTCATTGTCAACATAACAACTAAGAGACGACGATATCTTCCATGCTAAACAAATTATAGGCGGTTCCCAAACAGAATGGTAAAGTTTATACTCCCCCTCCTCCACAAGCATCAATCCATGGCTTGCTCGAAACAACGAGTGCCTCCAACATTCAACGGGTCCCGGGGGGAGTTTTGTTTGCAATTATTTTGATTTAGTTTGCATAAAGCATGGGACTGGACATCCCGAAGACCAGCCATTTTCTCGTGAATGAGGAGCGGAGTCCACTCCTCTTTAGAATAACCCGCCTAACATGGAAGATAAGGGCAGCCCTAGTTGACATATGAGCTACTCGAGCATGCAAAATAGAATGTTTATTTGAAGGTTTAGAGTTTGGCACATACAAATTTACTTGGAACGGCAGGTAAATACCGCATATAGGAAGGTATAGTGGACTCATATGGAACGACTTTGGGGTTTAAGGAGTTTGGATGCACAAGCAGTATTCCTGCTTAATGCAGTGAAGGCTAGCAAAAGACTGGGAAGCGACCAACTGAAAGAGTGACAACAGTCGTAAACATGCATTAAAATTAATTTACACCGAATACAAGCATGAGTAGGATATAATCTACCATGAACATAAATATCATGAAGGCTATGTTGATTTAATTCAACTACATGCGTGAACATGTGCCAAGTCTAGTCACTCAATTCATTTAAAGGAGGATACCATCCCATCGTACCACATCATAATCATTCTAATAGCATGTTGGCATGCAAGGTAAACCATTATAACTCATAGCTAATCAAGCATGGCACAAGCAACTATAATCTCTAAATGTCATTGCAAATATGTTTACTTCATAATAGCTGACTCAGGAACGATGAATCATCATATTTACAAAACAAAAGAGGTCGAGTTCATACCAGCCTTTCTCATCCCAATAAGTCCATCATATATCATCATTATTGCCTTTCACTTGCGCGACCGAACGATGTGTATAATAATAAGAGTGCACGTGCATTGGACTAAGCTGGAATCTGCAAGCATTCAACTCAAGAGAGAAGACAAGTAATATGGGCTCTAAGTATAATAAACAATCATGCATATAAGAGCCACTAAGCATTTTCAATATAGTCTTCTCGACCCCCAAAAGAAAGAAAATAAAATAAAACTATTTACACGGGAAAGCTCCCAACAAGCAAAAGAAGAACAGGAAATCTTTTTGGGTTTTCTTTTTAATAACTACTACAAGCATGAAAATTAAACTAACTATTTTTTTGTTTTTCTCAAGATTTATCAAGCACACAAGAAGAAAGCAGGAAAAAGAAAATAAACTAGCATGGATATTACAGTGAAAGAGTATGAGCACCGGCATCTAGCAATGAGTGTGTGTGTGAACATAAATGTAATGTCGGTGGGAAATATGTACTCCCCCAAGCTTAGGCTTTTGGACTAAGTTGGTCTATTGCCAGGGATAGCCTGGCGGATACCCGTAGGTGAAGCTGGGGTCGTATTGTGATGCAGCGGCTATCGCCGCCTGAGCTACAGCGTGGCGTCGAGCAGCCTCCGCCTTCCTTTCGTACTCATCTGCCTCCTCTCTGGTAATAATATATCTTCCTTTTGTCTGAGAATCAAAGAAGGTAGGAGCAGGAAGAGTAATACGGACAACATGCCATTTGTTAAAGATTAATCGATACTGGAGAGGTAGTTCAGTCCTCTCAACAAACTGGTGGGAAACCATAGAATCAAAATCTAAATAAGAAGGGGTAACTCCATATCACCCTCACGAATGTCCATCTAAAGAAAATTAGCTAAGCGGGTTGCATAAATTCCTCCAAAGAAATCTCCGTTATGTCTATTCTGATGCAACCTGCGAGCTACAATGGCTCCCATATGATAAGATTGGTGCGCTAACATAGCACTCCACGAGAATCTTTGAGATCGGGACACACATGTGACATGCTTCATCCTTAGCATTTATGCATTGACCTATGAAGATAGCAAAATAATGTATAGCAGGAAAGTGAACGCTCCCTATAGTGGCTTGTGTTATATCTCTAGATTCCCCCACAGCTATTCTAGCAAGAAAGTGTCTATATTCAGATTTAGGGGGATCTCTGACACTACCCAAGATGGAAGTTTGCAAGCAAAAGTGAAATCCTCTAAGTCCATGGTATAAGATTTGTCATAAAGGTCGAACATGACTGAAGGAGAATTTCGCGAAGATGAAAACTCAAACCTCCTCACAAATGAACTTGTGAGATCATGATACTGGGGGCATTTGTCAGCTTCAAAGTCCTCAAGACCAGCGTTACGCAAATATGCGCTAAATTCTTCTTTGATTCCCGCTTGATTCATAAAATTTTCCGAAGGCCATTCACAGGGCCTCATAGGAGCGTCTCTTGTTGGTTCCTCGTCAGCATCACGTATTGCAAGCCTGGGACCTTGCTTTCTTGAAGAACCACCTTGGAACATCTTCCTAAACATATTGTTTCCTCTGAAAAATTTCTGAAATTTTTAGTAACTTCAAATAAAACTGAACCAACTTCAATAGAATTGATAGCAACAACTCCGACAAGTGCCTAGAGCCTATATCAAGCATTAGAACTACTTGGAACCATATAAATTTGACATGCAAGCTCAAAAACATGGTCACCTATGCAGCACAAATTTGCAATGAAAAAGCACTAGAACAAAAACTAATTGGACCAATGGAGGAGTCACATACCAAGGAACAATCTCCCCAAGCAGTTTTGCGAGAGGTGCTTTGAGCAAGGAGATCGAAAATCACAGAACGAAATTTGGAACTCGTGCTTGAGTTGGTTTTTCGTGTTTGTGTGAGGAAGAGGAAGAAGATGGGTGCAGGAATAAGTGGAGGAGGGCCACCGTGGGCCCACGAGGCAGGGGCGCGCCTAGGGGTAGGGCGCCCTCCACCCTCGTGGCAGTGTGGCAGCTCCCCATGTAATTTTTGCACGATAGATCCTCAAATATTCGAAAAAATCATATTAAATTGGCATGGCATTCTGAGGACTTTTATTTTCGGGATATTTTTATATTGCACGGATAAGTCAGGAAACAGATAGAAAAATACTATTTTACTTTATTTCTACTAAATAACAGAAAATATAAAGAGGGTATAGAAGGTTGTGCTTCTAGTTTCATCCATCTCGTGATCATCAAAATGAACCCACTAACAATGTTGATCAAGTCTTGTTAACAAACTCATTCCGAATAACACGGAACAAGAGAAATTTCGAATAACACTAAGTTACCTCAACGGGGATATGAAAATCCCCAACAATAAGAATATCATATTTTTTCTTGACAGTAGGGAGAGGAAATTCAAAACCTCCAAATATAATCGATGGAATTTTTCCAATAGAGTTGATACTATAGACTTGAGGTTGTTTTCTCGGAAAGTGTACCGTGTGCTCATTACCATTAACATGAAAAGTTACATTGCCTTTGTTGCAATCAATAACAGCCCCTGCAGTATTAAGGAAAGGTCTTCCAAGAATAATAGACAAACTATCATCCTCGGGAATATCAAGAATAACAAAGTCCGTTAAAATAGTAATGTTTGCAACCACAGCAGGCACATCCTCACAAATACCGACAGGTATAGCAGTTGATTTATCAGCCATTTGGAAAGATATTTCAGTAGGTGTCAACTTATTCAAGTCAAGTCCACGATATAAAGAGAGAGGCATAACACTGACACCATCTCCAAGATCACATAAAGCAGTTTTAACATAATTTCTCTTAATGGAGCATGGTATAGTAGGTACTCCTAGATCTCCAAGTTTCTTTGGTATTCCACCCTTAAAAGTATAATTAGCAAGCATGGTGGAAATTTCAGCTTCCGATATCTTTCTTTTATTAGTAATGATATCCTTCATATACTTAGCATAAGGATTTGTTTTGAGCACATCGATTAATCGCATACATAAAAGATGGGTCTAATCATTTCAGCAAAGCGCTCAAAATCCTCATCATCCTTTTTCTTGGATGGTTTCGGAGGAAAAGGCATGGGTTTCTGAACCCATGGTTCCCTTTCTTTGCCATGTTTCCTAGCAATGAAGTCTCTTTTATCATAATGTTGATTCTTTGATTGTGGGTTATCAAGATCAAAAGCAGGTTCAACTTCTACATCATTATCATTACTAGGTTGAGCATCAACATGATCATTATCGTTAACATTATCACTAGGTTCATGTTCATCGCCTGATTGTGTTTCAGCATCAGAAATAGAGATATCATTTGGATTCTCAGGTGGTTCAGCAATAGGTTCACTAGAAGTTTGCAAAGTCCTATCATTTTTCTTTTTCTTCTTTTTAGAAGAACTAGGTACATCAATATTATTTCTCTGAGAATCTTGCTCGATTCTCTTAGGGTGGCCTTCAGGATACAAAGGTTCCTGAGTCATTCTACCAGTTCTAGTAGCCACTCTAACAACATAATCATTTTTCTTACTATTCATTTCATCAAGCACTTCTTTCTGAGCTTTAAGTACTTGTTCTACTTGAGTGGTAACCATAGAAGCATGTTTGCTAACAAGTTTAAGTTCACCTCTAATATTAGCCATATAATCACCCAAGCGTTTAATCATAAAGTTATTCTATTTTAATTGTCTACCAAAATAAGCATTAAATTCATCTTGCTTAAACATAAAGTCATCAAACTCATCCAAGCACTGACTAGCAATTTTAGTAGGAGGAACTTCAACTTTATCATATCTATAGAGAGAATTTACCTTTACTACCTGTGTCGGGATATCAGGATCAGGAGGTTCTTCAGTGAATAAGTAATTGAGATCATATACTTCTTCAACAGGCGGTAAATTAAGACCGTGTATTTCTTCAATAGGAGGTAAATTCTTAACATCTTCAGCTTTAATACCTTTTTCTTTCATAGATTTCTTTGCCTCTTGCATATTTTCGGGACTGAGAAATAGAACACCTCTCTTCTTCGGAGTTGGTTTAGGAATAGGCTCAGTAATTGGCTCAGGAGTTGGCTCGGGAGGTGCCCAATTATTTTCATTTGCCAACATATTATTCAATAGAACTTCAGCTTCATCCGGTGTTCTTTCCCTGAATAGAGAACCAGCACAACTATCCAGGTAATCTCTGGAAGCATCAGTTAGTCCATTATAAAAGATATCAAGTATTTCAGGTTTCTTAAGAGGATGATCAGGCAAAGCATTAAGTAACTTGAGAAGTCTCCCCCAAGCTTGTGGGAGACTCTCTTCTTCAATTTGCACGAAGTTGTATATTTCCCTCAAAGCAGCTTGTTTCTTATGAGCAGGAAATATTTAGCGAGAAGTAATAAATCATATCACAGGGACTTTGCACACAACCAGGATCAAGAGAATTAAACCATATCTTAGCATCACCCTTTAATGAGAACGGAAATATTTTGAGTAAATAAAGGTAGCGCGATATCTCATCATTAGTAAATAGGGCGGCTATATCATTTAACTTAGTAAGATGTGCCACAACAGTTTCAGATTCATAGCCATAGAAAGGATCAGATTCAACCAAAGTAATTATATCTGGATCAACAGAAAATTCATAATAATCCTTATCGGGAACACAGATAGGTGAAGTAGCAAAAGCAGGGTCAGGTCTCATCCTATCTCTAAGAGATTCTTTACTCCATTTAATTAGCAACCTCTTAAGTTCATATCTATCCTAGCAAGCAAAAATAGCTGCAGAAGATTCTGCATCAAAAAGACAACCCGCAGGAATAACAGGCATATTCTCATCATCACTATCATCATCGTATTCAGGTTCAATAATTTCTCTTTCTCTAGACCTAGCAATTTGTTCATCTAGAAATTCACCAAGGGGCACAGTAGTATCAAGCATGGAAGTAGTTTCATCATAAGTATCATGCATAGCAGAAGTGGCATCATCAATAACATGCGACATATCAGAATTCATAGCAGTAGCAGGTTTAGGTGTCGCTAGCTTACTTATAACAGAAGGAGACTCTAGTGCAAGGCTAGATGGCAGTTCCTTACCTCCCCTCGTAGTTGAGGGCAAAATAGTAGTTCGATCGTCTTTCAAGTTCTTCATAGTGTCCAGCAGATATAAATCCCAAGTGACTCAAAGAATAGAGCTATGCTCCCCGACAACGGCGCCAGAAAAAGGTCTTGATAACCCACAAGTATAGGGGATCGCAACAGTTTTCGAGGGTAGAGTATTCAACCCAAATTTATTGATTCAACACAAGGGGAGCCAAAGAATATTCTCAAGTATTAGCAGCTGAGTTGTCAATTCAACCACACCTGGAAACTTAATATCTGCAGCAAAGTGTTTAGTAGCAAAGTAATATGATAGTGGTGGTAACGGTAACAAAAGTAAAGACAACAAAAGTAATGTTTTTGGTATTTTGTAGTGATTGTAACAGTAGCAACGGAAAAGTAAATAAGCGAGAACCAGTATATGGAAAACTCGTAGGCACCGGATTGGTGATGGATAATTATGTCAGATGCGGTTCGTCATGTAATAGTCATAACATAGGGTGACACAGAACTAGCTCCAATTCATCAATGTAATGTAGTGTATTCCGTATATAGTCATACGTGCTTATGGAAAAGAATTTGCATGTCATCTTTTGTCCTACCCTCTCGTGGTAGCGGGGTCCTATTGGAAACTAAGGGATATTAAGGCCTCCTTTTAATAGAGAATCGGAACAAAGCATTAGCACATAGTGAATACATGCACTCTTCAAACTATGGTCATCACAGGGAGTGGTCCCGATTATTGTCACTTCGGGGTTGCCGGATCATAACACATAGTAGGTGACTATAGACTTGCAAGATAGGATCAAGAACTTACATATATTCATGAAAACATAATAGGCTCAAATCTGAAATCATGGCACTCGGGCCCTAGTGACAAGCATTAATCATAGCAAAGTCATAGCAACATCAATCTCAGAACATAGTGGATACTAGGGATCAAACCCTAACAAAAGTAACTCGATTACATGATAAATCTCATCCAACCCATCACCGTCCAGCAAACCTACGATGGAATTACTCACGCACGACGGTGAGCATCATGAAATTGGTGATGGAGGATGGTTGATGATGACGACAGCGACGAATCCCCCTCTCCGGAGCCCCGAACGGACTCCAGATCAGCCCTCCCGAGAGAGATTAGGGCTTGGCGATGGCTCTGTATCGTAAAACGCGATGATTTCTTCTCTCTGATTTTTTTCTCCCCGAAGGCCAATATATGGAGTTGGAGTTGGTGTCGGAGGGCCACCAGGGGGCCCGCGAGGTAGGGGGCGCGCCCTAGGGGGGGCCACCCTCATGGACAGGGTGTGGGCCCCCTGGTCTTCATCTTCGGCGAGGATTTTTTATTGTTTTTCTAAGATGTTCCATGGAGTTTCAGGTCATTCCGAGAACTTTTATTTTCTGCACAAAAAACAACATCATGGCAATTCTGCTGAAAACAACATCAGTCTGGGTTAGTTCCATTCAAATCATACAAGTTAGAGTCCAAAACAAGGGCAAAAGTGTTTGGAAAAGTAGATACGACGGAGACGTATCATTGTGTCAACAGGAACTGGGTTACTATCGGCTGGGGTTGGGGTTAGATTGGGTGAAGCTGGTTCTCTGTCCATCGTAGTAGGGGTACAATCTGCGAGAGTTTGGGTTATGTGTGGTAGGGCTGGTTCTTGTGCATGTACAACCGGGGTGCTATCTCACCAAGAGGTAGCACTGTTTTATTTGAAGACCGTGTTTTTAGTCCGCTAGATACTGACATCACCCGCTCCAATTCAAATGGCTGATAAACAGGAAACATAGTTGAATGTACAGACATTGTATGAGAGACAGATGCAATAGATAGTGTGGAAAAAAGAGGGCATGAAATAGTTGACATGTATATTGTTTAACTAAAACGGATAGCATGACATAACTTCACATATATGATGTCTATCTAAACTGGATAGCATAGCATAACATAATTCAAAGATATGATGAATAACTAAACAGGATCACATGACATAATTCACCTACATGTTATCTAAGTAATTAGGATCACATCATTTAATTCACATATGTGATTTATATGCTAAACAGAGGGCATTCGATATGATGTCTGAACTAAGAACATGGTGTTGATTATTGTGTATATGATGTCTAAACTATGCAATGCAAGACACCATATGCATGATATGAGCAGTATAACCGTGCCAAGTTAGAGCATACACCTCAGTGGGGGAATAGGACTGGTCATCTGTCTCTGAATCCACCTCCGAGGAGCTATCGGGACCCAACAAGAGATCTGCTTTGACAAGTAGCACTGCTCGCTCTGAAGGCCTTGTTTTCCTCCAGTTTTCCATCTCCCACCCAAATGGCTGATTCATAGGAAGAGTAGTTTAATGTACAAACATTGTCGACAAATGGAAATGTAATGAAGAAAAGGATGGGCAAGATATTATTCAAATATATGATGCACTGGTTAAGCAGGATGGCATTGCACATTTCACATATATTATGGCTGGCTAAAAGACATGAGGCGCATAATTCCCATATACGATATAGAAACTAAACAGGTGGCATTACAGAACATGTCTAAACTAAGTAGATGACATATATGATGTCAAAATTAGGCACTGCAAGGCAACATATGCATGATATGGCTAACATCATCATGCCAAGGTAGAGCAAACACCTTGGGGGATAAATAGGAGTGGTCAGCGGCGTCTAAATCCGCCTCAGAACAGATATCTTCCTCTGGATTACAATCTGGAGAGGGGCGGGGAGGGTTTGCCATTGAACCCACCATGGAGCGATGTCTGCATGACATTGTATTGCCGCGCAAAACTCTTATCTTTTTCTCTACATGTTCAGCATGAACGTGTACAATATCTGACATGCATACGAAAAAATATGGTGAGATTGGGAGAGCATGCAGAAATTTAGAGTGATGGTAACAACCAGTGGATGGATCCAAAAATAATGATAGCAGGCTGATGATTGCTTTAAATTAATAAAAAGACAAATGATGATTGCTTTACTATTTGTTTCCCACCCAAGATGAACAACATAGGCATACCCTAGGTGAACGGATATTAGATGACATACTATTCATTGCTGCCTCGATATGTGCCCCACAACTAATTTATAACTCAAGTTTGAACATTAATTTGGACCTGACTTGGGAGTCCAAGAGCTGAACAGGACGATAAAGTAACAGGTAAGTTTAAGCAATGCATAACATAAGTAGAAACAAAAGAGTGCGACCTCTCTTGTGGACCCGTGTACTCCTCAGGTTCATCTGCCGAGTCGATGATGGTGATGCCGTCGCGGTGGGTGCCGACGGCAGGGAAGGAGATCTGAGGCGGCGAAAGACGGCCAGGAGTCGTGATGTCTGGTTTGGTGGATGCTTCTATTGATGGAGCAGCTCAGGTGAGGTGGACGACGTAGCGGCAGGAGCAGGACAAACCACACAAAGTTCCCTTCGACATGTACCTGTAACTAAAGTAATTCTATAAGGGCTCATTTGGCTTGCATGATTCTTAAAATGCAGGGATAGGAAAAACATCGGAATAGGATAGGAAAATGCACATGGTAAATAGAGCATTTGTAAACACAGGATTTCTATCAACTCGGGTGTTTGGTTTACAGGAATTGGAAGAGCAGAGGAATGCAAAGAAACATGGCCAAAATAAAGTGAAACTATATGAAAGTGTGTACAGTTAGAATGTTATTCTGGCACTAATGCACTTGGTCTTGTTTTCATGCATAGGATTTTGAAAAGTAGGTCCAGGTGGATGTTTTGCTTCATTCCTTTCAACAAAATGCATGAATAATTGAATAGTAGAGTGCCATTGGAAAATTCCCTATTGCTATGTTTTTCCATTGAACCAAAATAGCCCTAATGGATCGACGTGAATGTATAGTAATAAGTGATGCAACAAGTGTACAAGCTCTTTGCCGTAGTCGTGTCGACCTCAGCATCATTGGGTTAGTTGCTGAAGCAGTTGAGGCAGAGGTGGCTATCGGAGGTGTGAAGGAAGATCTGAGGAATCAGAGGCGGCGTCGAGGAACCGCTGTTGTGATGGATCGATTACGTCGTTGGAGCAGCTCCGGTGAGCCGTAAGATGTCAAGGCTGAAGCAGCACAAGACAGACATCATCAATCTCAAGTGGGATTCTAATAGCATCTCTAATAGATGATGTCAAATGGATGTAAAATTAACATCACCAAAAACTACCTGACTACAACAGATGAGGTAAAAACTGTTGACTCTCAACTTAACTGTCGAAACTGAAATTTACTATGGAATCTGAATGCTACTGTCGAAACTGAACGCAATGGTAGCAGAGAGGCACTCACTACAAAAAAAATACACTTCCGTGATGATACGTGTTTGCCACAGTAGGTCGCGTTTTTTGTCATGCATGTACATCCATGACAAATTTATGACAGAATCAAGATAGTCATACCTGTCTTTGTCATAGAAGTGTTCCATGACATTACCAAAATTATCATCACGGAAGTGTCCACTTCCATGACGATAAATCGCGCGTCACAGCAGTGCTTTCGTCAAGGGTGACCGACATGTGGCATCCACCGTAACGGAATGCCGTTAAGCTATCGGGTCGGGTTTTGGATCCAATAACCCATTAACAGCCCCGACCAATGGGGATTTTCCACGTGTAAAATCATCATTGGCTGGAGGAAACACGTGTCGGCTCACCGTTGGGACAGATGTCATCCACTCACTAGATAGAAGGCGCCTATGATACGTCGACACGTGGCACGGCCCAACAGAGGCCCATTCCTGTGAAAAGGCCGGCCCGTTTGACTTGGTCAAAAGGTGGCGGCCCGGCCCATGTAAAGCCTGTTAACGGCATGTTCGCATATAGCCCATTTACAGCCCGCTAACCCAAGGCCCGGTACGCCCTATCCGAATTAGGCCCAGTAGCGTCATCTCGGCCACCCAATATGATGCGGCCCATTTTCGCCGGCCCATGTATGGCCCATGACGTCTTTCGGCCCATATGAGGCCCTATGTAACTCTTGGCCTATTAACGGCCCGTGGTGAAACTGGCCCGTAATGAACAGTGTATCACTTTATACCCATTAAGGGACCATTATTCCGTTGGGCCGTTTCCAGCCCATGTTATCTTTCGGCCTTCTCAGAGCCCATTTATTCTTGGGCTCGTTTCTAGCATTCGTTTACTTACGACCCGTTACTGTCATTTTCTGCTTATGGGCCAAATTCAGCCCGTGGTTACAACCGGCCCGTTTGTGGTCCTTTAACACGTTGGGCCATTTTCATAGCGTCATGAAATACGGCCTATTAACGATGGCCCGTTATGGTCGGCCCATGAACGGACGATTCCAACTCTAGCCCGTTTACGGCCATAATGCGGCCTGTTATTGGCCCATGTTTGGCCAATCAATCATACTGTTGGGTTCTACGGTAGGGTGCATCGACTGCAAATTAAAATTTCCTACGCGCAGAACAACCAAGAACATGCTACGAGAGATGGATCACAGTTTGTTACCACTAGACGCGCAGTGCCGTGCAGCGGAAGAAGAGTTGGGGCAGCGCGTCCGCGTGGATCGTCTCCTCCTCGTCTGAGCTCCCTTGAACAGCCGGTCGTCCGATCCCACGTACAAGTTCGCCGGAGCGGCACAAGTGCACCGCCTCTAACGGTATCCGCATGTGCAGGAGGAACACCGTGCGGCAGACTGCTAGGTCTGATCACACAGTGGGCGGTGAGTGGAGGTGGCTATTCGCAACACATGCAAACCCTAGTCACAGCGCCGAAGCGACCAACCGCCTGAGTGTGCCGCACCTCCACTTTATATAGGCGTCCGTCGCAGGCTCAACACTTGGGCCTCGCACAGACCCTAAAGCCCAAAGTCTACTCGGTCACGTCCCTAGTCCAGTTCGGATCACATCTGACCAGTGTCCTATGAACCGACCTCGTAGGTTCCTTCCCTTAAGCACGCGACCCCTTAGGTTCAAGTCGGCTTGGCCGCAATTCGGATCACCTCCGACCTGCACGGTTTGGTAGCGGCCTCTAGCAAGGCATGCCACCAAGCAGACTATGAAGCTGGTTAGGCGAACCTGTACAACGTGTCACACTTCTGTTCCATTTGCCTCACGATATATGTTGTCGGGCTCAAGGCGAGACTGTCATCCTTGTGCTAGCCCGACCTCTTTCTCGTTCCAGTGATACCGACCACAAACGGATTATCTCATAATCCTGTCACATAGCCATGCTTATCTGGTCGGATCACACGAGGGCCCAGTATATCTCTCGATCGGAGGGCAAATCCCATCTTGCTCGACCATGTCTCGCATGCATGGGGTGGACAAACCGAAACCTACCTTTGTAACTACCCAGTCACGGAGTAGCGTTTGGTCGGCCCAAAGCAAGTCTGTCACCATCCCGAGTACATGCGTCAGCTCAGGTCTTAGGACATAGAACATATTTTGTACTAGAGACTCACAGATGACATATCGCTTTGTCTCATAGTTGGGTCTATCCGACTCGGACCTTATCTCGACTCGGATCCGACTATGTCGAATCCGACCAGACCTTTCCAAGTCCATATTATCCGGTTAGCATCCAATGCTCCATGGCCAGTGAGACCAAGCCATCGACCGTGTCATATGCTAGTCTAGTCAGCTGCGCGTCCACACAGCCCTTTCGACTAGGGACCTTTTAGGACAGTCACCATACAATGCATAGTCCCACAAACAAGTCACGTACTTGCCGATACACATCATTGATAATGTCCAAGGACTATCTTTATTTATAAACACATAGGAAATATCATCATACATGATTGCCTCTAGGGCATATCTCCAACACATACTGCCCGTATAAGGCCCATTGATGATACGACCCGTAGAAGGCCCATTCTTTCTACGGCCCGTAGAAGGCCCACTGTTTCTACGGCCCGTAGAAGTCCCACTATTTCTACGGCCCGTAGGAGGCCCAGTGTCACTATAGTAAATATTAGCCCATGGTTATTGTGGCCTAGTTTTAAAAAATAGGTTATTGAAGCCACTAGCAAACCGCGGAAAAAGAACTACAATGACTACAAGCAAACAAATAAACAAGACAACAAGGAAATAAATAAGCATGCAACTTACGCTAGGCTATCACGGCTATCGCACATATTACATCCACTGGGCACCAAAGTTCACCACCAGTGCAAATAAACGCACCGACAAAAGAATATACAAAACTGAGAGCACTTCAGAAGGCACTAGGCCTGGCCAGGTTGGGCCCCCCAAACAGCTGAAGAAGCTGAGTAGACCTCAATTGTGTCAACGATAGATGCATCAACACTAGATTTAGGGCATGATGGTGCGCACGGCAGTCCTTTGACATCTTCATTGCATCTTTGACTTCAAGTCGGAGCTGAGCTGAAGCAAGCCTTTCCGCTTTAAGTTGAGACCGAAGAAGTCAAATTGATTGAGGCACGACTGCACAGAGGTTGTCTCACACTTGCTGGTGAGTAGCTTCAACTCACTGTCTTCATCAAGACAGGACCTTGGGGTCATCTCGCTGTCCTCAAGATGGTTTGGCTCACTATCTTCCCTAAAGTTCTGCTGGCGTAAGAATCGACTCGAAAGAGAAATAAGGAGACACGTAATGAGGTTTCACAATTATATAAGCAAATAAATGGATCATTTCGCATAAGGAACATGTTTTTACAACTACAATTTGAAACGGTAGTTGTTGCAAACATCAATCAGATGTAAACAGCAAAGCAAACAGCAGTGGAGGCAATGATGCCTATCCAAATCTATACTAGAACAAAGTTTGAAGGCTTGAGAAGGATGAACTTACATTACATGTTAACACGGGCTGGACAAAGCCCTTCTCCATGTTGATGGAAGGATAATTCAATAAATTCCCCAAAGAAAATTCTTTATAAGCATTGCCATTATTCTACATTTTGCAAAGAGTAAATATAGATCAAATAATATTGGAAGAAACAGAGGATAATGAAGCACAGGTGCAGACTGACGATACATAATCAAATAGCAATTAATTAAGTACAGCGTTACAAGGCAAAATGGAGAGAGGTACTGACAAGAGCAATGCAGAGCCCATTATTGTTTTGAGATCGTATGATCCTTTGAGCAAGGAGATTCATCTGAAATTAGTTTTCATACAAGAGAGAAGGTAAGGCACAAGCATAAATTTAGGAGTTCAAATTTTGAATTGATATCATAGACAAGACTGACATTTGGTCTCCCAGCCAGTTCTAATAGGGTTTAGCCCTTTGGAGTAGGGGTAAAGTGTGTATGCAGTTGGGCTGTGTTTTCTGTGGCTGCTGATCTATCTGATTTAACAGGTACCACTACCTTTTCCAAATACCTAGTTTGTACTCCTTGAGGATCTTTACTCACCCTCTTCCTTTTGGACATCTATCACGAAAGAACAACATTTGACTAGAAAACATAGTGTGACGACACGTGGAATAGGTACACAAAATGGATAGTTATGGCATATACTCATATATGATGCTTAAACTAAGCAGATGGTGTAACAAAGTAGAAGAAATGCAAGAGGTCAGATGCAAAATATGTGCGACCAATACAACTTTGCAAAGTTAGAGCAAGCACCTTGATGGGTGAATAAGATAGGCCATCCTCCACCATGCCAAGTTTGTTAGCCAGTGGATCGTTCCGCAATATTCCTCTCATGCGCCCATTCTCATATTCATTTTGATAATGTTCAATATCTGACATCCATGAAAACATAAAAACAAGTGAGATTTTCTTTGTAATGCAGAAGTGATTCTAATCCAATACTGCCTCCCTGTAAACCCCTTTGTGCTATCTCTGCAATTCTTTTAAAAGATGCCATGCATGCTGTAATTTGTTGTGTGCATTAATATAATGTGGCCTACTACTCAAAATATGAGAGCTCCAGAAGTGATGACACTTCACAGATGATAGCTTCAACATATAGTAAAGAAGAACAAGTCGACCTGACCTGACCGATTCAAAATATACTAAGGGAGAACAACTCGACCTAACCAGCCGACCGCAAGAGAAGTGTATCATCTTAAAGAAGAGAAGAAGAGCAAGCAGATTGAAGATATTACAAGTGTTTCAATACAATGTCGGTTGGCCACCCATGGTGAACCTGAGCGCACAGAGAAATACTATTCTTTTCGGTCTCTCCATATGTGGCTCACATGCATTTCGAAACTAAATTAGGAACATTTAGCTAACCAATTAAACATCTCTCAGTTTTACTAATATCATCAATAATATCATATATGAATTTGTACAACTAAGCTTGTTTAGCTCGATGGGTGGAGCAGTGCTATTACGACACGAACCACGTAGGCTGATTGTGGTCATCATAAAATGGGGAAAACATAAGCATGATCAGTACAGTGTTGACCGTGGCAGTGGGATGGCAGATCTGAAGCTGCAAACCGCGCAAAGGGTAGTTAGCAACCGATGTTTGCTTTGAAATAACAACTAAGATTTGGTATGGACAAGAAAGTACGGTCAACAAGTGACAAACAAATGCAATTATGCTGTCTCTCTATATGTCGCGACATGCATTTGGAAACTCAAGTGGGACCTTTAGCTAACCAATTAAATGTGTCGGTTAACTAATATCAGTATCATATCACAATCATATTTGAAAACCTAAGCTTTTGAATTCTGAGTGTTGTGTTGTTTAGCTTGAAGGGTGGAGTAATGCTAGTACGACAGAAAGCACCTACGGAGATCATAGTAGAGTAGATAAAAGGGGAAAACCCTAAGCATCAAGAGAAAAATCAGGAAAGTGGAACTAGCTGGACCAGTGCGTGGCGCACATGCTTTTCGAAACAAATGTAGGAACATTAGGTGACCAATTAAACGTTCTCTGTTTTAGTGATATGAGCATCATATCAGATTCGTATTTGAACACGTAAGCTTTGGGTTGAGGTCTTGAGGAGCAGTGCTAGCACGACACGAAGCACCTACGATGATGGTAGTGAATATAAAGGGGGAAACCATAAGCTTTACGAGTATAGTGCCCATGCCATGGCGGATCTGAAGGTGCAAACAGGACAAAGCTACTTCCCAACCAATGTTTGCTTTCAACTAGCCACTACAATTTGGTACGGACAAGAAAAGTACAGTAAACAAATTACGATCTATTTTCCGGGTGAGATCAATAACTTAAGCACATATGGAAGATTACCACCTCTCTTGCGATGCCGTGTAGGCCTATGCTGATACGTTGAGGGTGCTGCGGTTGAGATGGCTGTCGGCGGCGGGGAAGAAGACTTTAGACGGCAGACGGCCGTCGGGGGATATATCCTGTTGCCGTGGACGAGGCGGTCGTAGGAGCGGCAATGGCAAGGTGGACGACGGCGCAGATGAAGCGAGAGGAGGCGATGAAAGGATCCTGGTCCAGCACCGTGGATGAGAGACGTCCATCTCTTGCAGTGGATGACGGGGTAGGGGTAGCAGCTCCGGCAAGGTGGAGGATGGGTGGCGGACGGAGGAGGCTGGCTGCAGTGTGGAGGTTGTCGTGCCGCCGACGGTGTATGAATGGGGAAATGGAGGGAAGCGGGGCGATCTCAAACTTTGGGACGCGCTTCTCTGAAATGGGGGAAAGTTACGAACTTATCCCCTGTTTAAATTTTGGACATCGCGCCGGTTGGGGATAGGACGGTAATCTCGCATCTCCCAAATATTTGCCGGTAACTATTTCGGGCGAGGAGAGGGTGTTTTGCCACCCACGGTTGGCGCCCATGGTGTATGAACGGGGCTGACGGGTAGGGCGGTTGTGTCACGTCTGATGGAAGTTACACATCTGCCCCTATTTAAAATATTAGCCTACATCGATTTGGACGAGGAGAGTTTGTTTTGCATACTTGTGTATGAATGGGGAAATGGAGGAAGAGACACATGTCTTTTGGACGAGCTTGAATCAAATGTGTTTTGCTGCCCACGTTTGGCGCCCACCGTGTCTGAATGGGCTCAGAGACCGTCGTGTCATGTCTAATTGAAGTTACTAGTCTACCCCTATCGACAACAGTGTAAATCCGGTCGATAAGGATGTCAAGTGTCGGGTAGACAGTAATCTCCATCTCGCAAACACTTGCTTGGGCAGCCCACAAATTATAGTGGGTGTTTAGCCGCTTCGTTCAAAACTTGGGAGAATTAGCATTCACGTTTGCCCTGGGACCTAGCAAACTAAATTCAAATCCAGTTTGTATTCGATTACGAATATCCACACATAATTATACGTTTTGTTATTTATTTCTTCAAAACCACAACAAAGATTTATTCCACCGTTATATATGATTATGATTTGGAAATGCCGTGATCTTCGAATTCATTAGGTTGGATACACTCTGATTCAAACAGTTATTTCATCCAATACAATATGCTCACACGAAAAATAGTTCACCTTATGTCAATCATACAAGTACCGAGGATTACCTCGCCTAAAAAATTCGGATCATTACAACACATGGACAACATGGAATTCCGGACAACATAGGGGGTCTTGCAACATAATCCATTCAGAGACATGACACAACATGCAAGTACAATAATCTAATGACAATTTCAACTGGTATCTAAAGAAGAACCGGGATTACCTTGGGCTTGAGATACCGAAGAAATGAGACCTCCTCCGTCTTCAAATGCAACATTCTTACTTCCTCCAATTCTTGGGTTGCTTGCATAATCGTGCCACTAATTCCGTAATTTCCAGCCTCAAGATAAAGATTACCTCATTCATGGCAGCCACACCATCTCTTTACGCCTCTAGTAGAGCCTCAAGCACTATAATATCGTGCTCGATCGCTCTTCGACGGTGTTGCCTCTGAACGCTACCATCTGGTAACATGGATGGCGCCTTGCTTCCACAAATAGATTCGGGGTTGTACATTGTGTCCTAGTGTGAGCGGCATCTGAAAGGTTTCATTTGGACATAAGTAAGAGATAGTTATCGTATGATCCAGGCGAGAAGCTTACATGGTAAGCGATGGGCTAATTATTGCGAGCATGGCAAACTATATTTAAATGGTTCGAAGCAGCATCAGCCGAAAAGAAATTAAAATGGTAAGATGAAAGTTGAAAGTGAGTGTACAACCGCTATATTTAAGTTGCCAAGGCATCTAAGCAGTTGAAATAATTTGAGAAAGCACTTAACAGTGTGGCCTCATATAAACTACGAAGACAGTCTTGTGATGAAGTTGAGAGGAAAAGTTAAGGACTCAAATGAAATAGGCATGCATTTCTTTACGATAGTACATCAGGCACTGCTGACATATTGGCCAACTCAGGCATAACGTAACAACCAACAAGCATTCGAATCAAGCAATATAGCAAAGCAGACAACTGAACTATTTGTAATTCGGTAGTATTACATGTTGAGGGCACAAGCCAAGAAAGCAGCCCACTCGCATTACATTTAACATGTACTAAAACACACTGGCTTACCATATGTTGCTGTGAAGCCTAGCTGCTGTTGCAATGTTCTTTGAAGATATCGTCACCATCCCGTGGTTGCAAATCTAATTGTTGTAGTTTATTATGCACCATCTATTTAGGTAAAATTAATTTTAATCGCATGCATTGGTCTGAATTGATCATCAATGGTTCATCTAAACTAATGAAAGAAGGGTGTGTGCATACACGACAATATATCTGCTTCCCTCTATTTTTATGCTTGTTCGAGGTAACAGCACCAAAAGAACAAATATTTTGCTTGATGGGGTTGGCAGCTCCATAATTAATAGAAGCATCAAATTAGTCATGCAACTTGGGAAGATCAAGAACACACAAACAAGTAATGAGCAGAGGCTCGGAGCGGTGATGTAATAGCTAGCATCGAGAAAATGTAGGGTAAAAGCAGACAAAAAGCAGAACCACATGCTAGTTTGCTTATGTGTAATTAAGCATAGAGAACATTAAGCGATCGATGGAACCAACGGTGGCATCGAGAACAAACTAAAGCATATTAACTATATGTGCCTTTGGTATGTAATTTAACACATGTAACATGTTCACTGCTAGAAGTATGTCCCTACAGGTGCAAGCAGAATAACGCGTCTCATGAAAAACTGAATGATGCCCTGAAGAGATTCAAAGGTGCGGTGCTTATGCTAGGAAAGTGAACGTAGGCGCCGGCCGTTGGATAATAGTACCTGATTCTCGGCGGCGTATGGGTATCATTGTCATACTTGATAGCTAGGATCGTTGATGGTGCTCGTGTTGCGGTTGAGTTTGGGCCGGCTGTCGCCATCGCTGAAGCTGCTCCGGTGCTACGGTTGCGGCGTCTGTCGACATACAAGAAAGCTCATCTGTGGTAAGTGAACAGTTGCATGATAAAGAGAAAAACCGAAGGAGTACAAATCGAAATAACCTGATGAGGCTGCGGCATTGGTAAAGCAGGGCCGGTGGAGTTGAATATGGCGTCCGTGGAGCGGGTCCAGTGCAGTGGACGGAGGCTTCGGCGGGCGCGTTGTATAGTGCTTTCGGTGAGGCGGATCTGTTGCGTCGGACGAGGGCTTGTATGAAGGGCAAGCGAAGGGCGGACGAGGAGTCGATGAAGGGCCTACGCTGTGGTGGAGGCGCGCGGTTAGCAGATCGGTGCGGTGGACCATGATGGCGGTCAAGGAGATCTGGAGCGGTGGACAAGCTAGTCACTGAAGCGGCTCCGGTGAAGTGGTGAGTTGGCAGTTGGGGGTTCCAAGGTGCGGAAGGTAGATCCGGCGAGGTGTGAGGTCCACCGCTGCGGCTAAGGACTAGATTCAGCGGCTTGCCGTGGTTGGGGGGTCGGGGAGGGGCTCTGGGGAAGAATGTTGGGGGCAAAGAGGGGAAAACAATGGAGTTACCAAAGCAGCCCTTTTCCGTTCATGTGGCAGGGGTAAAACAGGAATATCGCATCGCTAAACTTTCGGGCGCGTGATATTTCGATGTGAGCGGGAAGTTTGAAAGCTTTTGGCGCCTAAAATTATAAGTATTCTGCTCTCGTACGGTCGACTATGATATCATGGCCGACAATTTGTTTGTTTTGCACACAAAAAAATGTGCAAGTTTTGAAAATCAATGTCTCCAACGCGAAACTTAGATTGTCCATTCAATTCAAATATGGATCATTGAGCTACTACAAGCAAATACCATCATATGGTCCAATTCAAATGAAATTCCAAATGTGTTTATCCTAAATATGATGACAAAAGCAAAAATGTGTATGTGTATAAATAAAGTGGATGATTATAAAGTTTGAACATGCCCGTATGTGTATATCTCTAGGTTTGATATATGAATTTGAAATCATGAAATCCCGGCTTAAAAAATGTACCTCCATTTAAATGAATTACAAAAGCTAATGATGGAGTCGAATTCCAAAATTCCAATCTTAGGTTTGTAATTCTGGTACATCAAGGTATATCACACATGTTCAAAAGTATCGTTATCTCATAGTACAAACTGTGAAACAAATGGATCAACCATGAGTGCACAATATCTCAATTACGCTAAAGTCCCTCAAATATAGACACCTCACTCTTTATCTGAAGTCGACCCCCCCACACACATAGAGAAGTCGTTCTCTCCCCCAAACACCAACACACGAGCACATTAACACCCCTCTCTCTTGTAAAGTCCGGACCCCAACATAGGTCTCTATCTCTTTGTCTCTCGGGCATGCACACATCTCTTCCCTCACTCTCTAGGTCTCCCGCTATCTCTCTTACCCAAGCACACGCACTATGTAGAGTGTATATTTCCCATACACACAAAATGTCACCCCCAAACGTCTATCTCCCTAGTTATGTGGTTCTCGCGCACTCACCTCACACACCACCCCCAATGCAAACAAGCACACTTTGTCTCCTTGTGCACCACTCTCCTCTTTATATCTCTCCCACATGCGGACCCGCCCCAGCTCCTTCCCTGCATACATATATGTCGTGACTCTTTGCATAGCTCCCTAATGTATAATCGTTCTCCATTTCGCACATTGTTCTCTACACCATCTATTCTAGATCTCTCATGAAGTCCCTATCACACACACGATGACTCGCTTCCCTTGCGTCTCCGTTCATAGGCCAATTTCGGACAACATCAACATTGTCTCCCTATCTATGCGCCATTTATGGACACAAACGACCCCTCTCGCCCCCTCTCTTTCTCTCTCTCTCTCCATTGCTAGCTCTCTCTTTCTCTCGCTCTCACACCACTAGTAGAAAAGGGGGCATTTGTCCCGGTTCGTAAGGGCCTTTAGTCCCGGTTCATGAACCGGGACTAATGGGTCGTTACTAATACCTTCCCCCTTTAGTCCCGGTTCTAACACGAACCGGGACAGATGGTCCTCCACGTGGCCGGTGCGCCAAGCCCAGGCAGGGGGGCCTTTGGTCCCGGTTGGTGGCACCAACCGGGACCAAAAGGCATCCTGCGTCGACATTCTAGTGGCTGGGTTTTTTGTTTTTTTAAGGGGGGGGGGAGTTGGGGGGGTTAATTTAGGTGTTTCATATAATGTGTTAGCTAGCTAATTAATAGAGAGAAGTGTCCTCTCTTATGTCTGTGCTTGGTCGACGCTACATACTATACATAGAGAGGCCCTTGACACGCTAGCTAGTAAGAAAATGAAGGGAACCATTAAGTACAGAAGTTTGTCATGCATACCGAGAGAAGTGATTGATCGACCTCTCCTTCGCCGAGAGATTGGTCGAACAACAAGTTTTCGTATTATCTATCCGACACTACTGGCTACATACATATACAATATGTAAGATCTCTTAATTACAATCCCCTAGCAATTGAAATCAACTTCCACATGATATTCTCCGGCTTTATTGATGACGTGGTCAAGAAAGAATCCCGCCAATTCCTCTTGAATTGCTTTCATGCGATCTGGTTCTAGGAGTTCATTCTGCATCTCCCACGTCTAATTTGAAGAAGGGGGTTAATTAATACATATATATGAATGAAACTCAATAGAAATGATGGTGTAATAAAATGAAATTGTGAATATTATTGCTTACGCACTTCATATTGTCTTTTAGAGTAGCCCCGCTTATTTTTCAAAGTCGCGTTGTAGATGAACTTGCACACGTAGTATCCACAGAAATCATTCCCTTGTTCCTACCACAAGCACTTTACGAGAAATAGAGGTCAATCAAACTGATAATGAAGCATTATAAATGGCACTTATGAAAGTATAACTATAGAATCAACGGGAGATGTGCGCAACTAGCTAGCCAGCAGTACTTACTTTCAGGTATGTATATCGCAGCTCCTTCGGCAATCCCGGAGCTTCTGTGGTGAACTGTTTCCAAACCCTGCAAGACAAAAAATAATTATTATTACTTGAGATATCAGGAAATGAACAAAAAGTTGCCGATATGATGCGATAATGATCGATTGAACTTACTTGTTGAGCAATTTAGTCATGTCCGCATAAGTTTCGGGATCTTTTCGTCTCGAGTCTAAGATGGTTACTAGTCCCCGCTCAAGCTTAATCTCCAGAAGAACATAGTGGAAGCTGCCCACGCATGCATAACTCATCAATTACATTACTATAACCTCGCTCGAGTAATAAGGGAAAGCGAATATGCACACGACAGTAACACTCGCTTGAAGTTGTAAGGAAAGAGTATGGTATCTTTGTTTTGATTTTTGATCAACGATTGTAGCAAGTTGGCCTCGGCCTCTTCGGCGTGCTTTTTAACCCGAAATTCATCTACGATATTTGTGTTACTGAACCCAATATCATAAATTTCTTGTTTTCTGCACTCGACGATCTTCAATCTGCATAATATATAGAGGATAATTAATTATAAATACATGCAATGAAAGAGCCGAGCTATATATAGAGACTTAATGACAGAAATAATACTTACAGGCAGTAGCAAAAGAACGTTAATTTATCGAGGGCCTTTTGATTGAAGAACGCGAAGAACTCCTCAAATGGAACACACAACAGATCAGTTCCAACAAGGTCATGCTCCTCTTTAATGTTTAGATACAAACTATTCGCCCCCCAGACTGTCTGCAGGTTTTCATGTACCAATTATGGAATCTTCGCATCATCGTTGTTAGAGATTTTTCATCTTTGACGAGAGGCTTCCGGTACTCGTATCTGTGTTCGTCCACCTCCATGAAATCAGGAAGTTGATCGTTAGGCAGGTAATCTTGTAGATTGCCATAACCAGCCACCATCCCTGGAGCATTAGCGACGATGTTGCTGCTAGACACATTGAGCGGGGGCACGATTGGTTTGCTTGTTCGC
Source organism: Aegilops speltoides (assembly GCA_021437245.1). Classification (NCBI taxonomy): domain Eukaryota; kingdom Viridiplantae; phylum Streptophyta; class Magnoliopsida; order Poales; family Poaceae; genus Aegilops; species Aegilops speltoides. The sequence goes on from CM038147.1 coordinate 113,566,241, forward strand.
CGAGCTGGTCAATTTTTTTCGCAGCTATTCGTTCTCTTGACCTTTGATGTCTGACAGTACTTCCCGACCGCTCTGCTTGGAGATATGTCTGTTCAGTAATGCGCTCATAGTTGGTTCTTGGCGGAGATTTTGCTGGTTTCCTCAGGGCATCGAGAGTGCGCTTTGCTTTCACCGGATCTACCTTCTCCTCCAGAGGTGGATGTCTCTTTGCTTTCACCCCTTCAAAGAACTCCTTCACGTGGTTCCGCTCGATCGTCGCATTTTCCTCCTCGGTCCTCTCGTATGGTAACTTCTCTAGAGGCTTGAGAGGTGGACCGTATCTGTATTGTCTCCCGCCTCTAGTTGTGCTGCTAGACGCCAGAGCAGACGGAGCGGCTGCGGCATCTGTCTTCTTTCGTGCTTACTTACGAGGCGGAGGAGAAGGACTACGACGCGCCGGAGCAGCCAAGGCGGCGGCGGGTCTCTTTCACCCTTGCTGGCGAGGCGGAAAAGGAGGAGGCTGCTGGCTGCTGGTAGCGCGGCCAGCAGGGAGAAGGAGGCGGAGTCTGACCTGGCCGGAGAAGGAGGCCCAGTGCCCTGATCGTCACTTGCCGGAGGAGGGGTTGGTGGAGGAGGCGGAGTGCCCTGACTCACCGGAGGAGGAGGAGGAGGCAGAGGCGTCCAGTTCGGAAGGTTGATGAGCTCCTTCCGGCATAGGCATGGAGTCTTCATAGCAGAACCCAGCCTAGTCTCCCCTTCACCGGTAGGGTGGTCAAGCTGGAGGTCCTCAAATCCCTCCGTTATTTCATCCACCATCAACCTAGCATATCCTTCTGGAATGGCCGGCAGTGAAAGTTGCGCCGTGTTCAGTAGGATAAACAGAGCCAACAGCCGCCTTGACCTTCAAATTCATCCATCGCGTCATAATGTGGCAATTTTGAGACTCTGTGATAGCATCCACGGGATAGCTAGCCGGAGCCGTCAAGACATGCTCCGGCTGAAGCAGCTCGGTGGAAGCCACGCTACTTCTCCGCCGAGATGGCGGGGTAACCGGGAAGCTTGGCGAGTCGCTTCTGCGATCTGCGCTTCTCGTTCCTCTAGCCCCATTACCCTTTCGTGCGCGCGCTGCAGATTGGCCTGCTCGGTTTCTTCCTCCTCTCGTGGGTTTTGTAACCCCTGCGTCCGGAAAACCAACCTTCCACGAAATGGAGCTGGCGTGCCTCGTGTCCGTCTGTGGTGCTCGGGATTCCCGATGGCCATTGTGTGCTCATCCTTCTCCTGTCTCGAGCGAACGTCCCTCGCTGCTTGTTGCATTGATATAGTTTGAAGCCTCTTGGTCGGTATTTTCGATTCTTGATCCGTCCAATGGCACTTCCACGTCTGAGGTCAAGGTTCCGCCAGCCCGAAGAACCAAGTCCGCACGCGATCTGGCGATTCATTGTCTCTCGGTTCGATCCTTTTTCAAGCAGATCATTCTCAGCCTTGGACCACTTAGGCTGGGCTTTGAGGTAGCCACCTGACCCCGTGCGATGGTGAAACTGCTTCTTCGCAGCATTTTGCTTGTTTGTCGCCGACATCTTCTTACTCTTTTCCGATGTCTTGTGGGACACAAATACGGGCCAGTGATCTTGGATCTTCTCATATTTGCTGATGAATTCTGGTGTCTCTTCTTTGTCGACAAACTTGTTCAACTCTTTCCTCCACCTCCTGAATAGGGTTGCCATCATCTTAAGAGCACAAGACTTGATTAATTGTTGTTTAGCTGGCTTCTCCGGATCCTCCTCTGGCGGTAGGGTGAAATTTGCCTTCAGCTGAGTCCAAAGATCTTCTTCTGCATATCATTGACATAAGACACCTTGGGGTCTTCCTCCTTAGGCTTATACCATTGCTGGATGCTGATCGGGATCTTGTCCCTAACAAGAACCCCATGACCGAAAGCGAAAATGTGTTCTTTGTCCGGATGGGTTCAATCGGTTCGTCGTCGGGCGCGATTTCTCTGATCTCAAACCTTTCATCCGAGCTCAACTTTTTCTTCGGGCCTCGTTTCCTTACTGAAGTTGTGCTCGATCCGGAGGGCTAAAAAAGGAAGAAAGACGAAAGTTAATTAATATGTGTACATATACTAAAACAATGAATGCATCAATTAACTAGTCAGCACGGGCTTAACTAATATATATATACCTGTCCGGACTCGGTTCGCTCACCGGAGCAGTTAGCACGGTCTCCTTCTTGTACCTCCATTGGGTCACCGGAGCCATCATGAACATAGCCCTCTTCTTATACCGGCATTAATGGGCCGGAGCCACCATGAACATAGCCCTCTTCTTCACCCATTCCTTCTTGACCATCGGTGTCGTTGAGAAATGATGCAACGATATCACTTCCTTGTGCGATTATGTCCCCCAACATCGCTTCTGTTGCTTCGTCTCGGGAGTGCTCCATAGTTTCTGCAAATATTTACAACATGTCAATTATTATTCAAACATGGTATAGATGGATATATATTAGTGGCAAACGTAGAACTAGCTAGCTAATCACAATAAGGAATCATGTTAGTGGCCTCGACGCTGCTTCTCTAGGGTTTGGGGTGGCCTCGACACAGCGCTTCAAGGGTTTGGGGTGGCCTCGACGAGAACGCTCTTTTAACTTGGTAAATTTGGGTGGCCTCGAGAGAGTTAATTTATCGGGTAGGGGTGCGGCGGGAGGGGGTAGGAGACCAACATCGTTTTATCTCTAGGGTTTGGGTGTCCTCGAGAGTTTTGGTCGACCGAGAGGGCCGAGGGGGGTGATGCCGTGGTATAAGTTATCACGGTCGAGAGGGGGTATATATATCGACCGCCCCTCATGTCGAAGTTATCTCGAGGGGGTTATATCGACAACGACGCGACATACATATACATGGGAAAATAATGTTATCGGGGAGGGGGTATCGGTACCCCCCTCTTGTTGAAGTTTCTTCTTTCTCCTCTATTCCTTTCTTCTTCTTCTCCTCTTATTTTTCTTCTTCTCCCTCGAGAAAGGAAAATAAGGAAAAGGAAGAAAAGAGGAAGAAGGAAGAAAAAAAGAAGGAAAAAGAGGAGATTTTCTATTTTTTTTCTTCTTCTCCTCTATTCCTTTCTTCTTCTCCTCTTCTTTTTCTTCTTTTTTCCTCTTCTTATTTATTTCTCCTCTTCTTCTCCTTTCTTCCTCTTCTTATTTTCCTTTTCCCTCTCATTCTTTTAGTATTGCTTGTTTTAAAAAAATGTTCAAATAGAAAATTTCAAAAAACAAAGGTTTTGCCTAATGCATTGTTCATATGAATATACAAACATTTGCATATTCCACAATAATTAATATCACCAAAAAAATCTATGAACAGAAAAAATCCTAACTTTTCTAAAAATCTATCTTTTGCATATATGAAAACATTAATACACATATGAACAAAAAAGTACATATATGCATGAAACAAAACATGCTCTGAACAATTTTTTTATACATTTTGAACATCTACATACACATAGCCACATACATACACATATACATTATATATATATATGAACAAAAAAAACTAAACTAATAAAAATGAAAAAAACAGAGCCACATAGCCACATACATACACATATACATTATATATATATATATGAACAAAAAAATTAAACTAATAAAAATGAAAAAAACAGAGCCGAGGCGCGTGGCGGCTCTGGGCGGGGCGGCTAGCGATAGCGATGGCGGCGGTGAGGCGGCGAGGCCAGGCGAGGCGGGCGAGGCAGGGCTTGGGCGCACGCAGTGACGAGGACGGCAGTCTCGGGCACACGACAACAGGGACGAGGAGGTGGGCTCGGGAGGCCGTGGCGACGGGACGAGGCGGGCGGGCTCGGGAGGCCGACGACGAGGCCGGGCTTGGGCTCGGGAAGGCAGCGACAAGGACGGCGCTTGGCTCGGGAGGCCGGCGACGAGGACGGCACGGGCTCGGGGAGGCGACGGCCTTGGCGGCGGCGGCGGCGATGGCGAGGTGGAGCAGCCTGACGGCGTCGATGAGCTCGGCGTCGTCGAGGGATGGGGGCCACTGGCGATGAAAACTGAGAATTTTTCACAAGTCTTTGCTTATATAGCAAAGCCATTGGTCCCGGTTTGTGGCACGAACCGGGACCAATGCCCCCTTTAGTCCCGGTTGGTGCCACCAATCGGGACCAAAGGCCAGTTTTCGGCAGCCCAAAGGGCGAGAAGCGGCCTTTGGTCCGACAGTGGCACCAACCGGGACTAAAGGTGGGGCATTGGTACCGGTTCGTGGCACCAACCGGTACCAATGCCCCCCTTTCATCCCTGTTGGTGCCACCAACCGATACCAAAGGCCCCTGTGTTGCCCACGTCGCGGCCAAAGTTTAGTCCCACCTCGCTAGTTGAGAGGGCTCGAGAGTGGTTTATAAGCGCTGCTGCGCCCACCCTCTCGAGCTCCTCTCAACTGCAGGCTTTCGGGCCTAATCTCACACTTTGCTGCTGTGGGCCTCTTGGGCCTTTTGCGGGCCTGAATCCTGGCCCAGGTTGGGTTTCTAGTCGTATTCAGGCCGTGGTGGCCCAATAGGTGGCAGTTTTTTTAGTTTTTTTCTAGTTTTTTTGTTTTGTTTTTTGCATTATTTATTTTCTTTTGTTTTTTGCTTTATTTTTTAATTCTTTTTGCTTTTAGTTTTAGAAAAATTATAAACTTTCTGTTAGTGCCATCAGTTTTCAAATTTGAAAACACTTTTTTTGTTTTTTCGTTTTCTTTCTTGCTTTATTTATTTTATTTTGTTTCTACTTACAACAAAATACTTATTGTTGCTATTTTTATTATTTTTCCAGTTTTTTTGTTTTGTTTTGTGCATTATTTATTTTCTTTTGTTTCTTGCTTTATTTTTTAATTCTTTTTTGCTTTTAGTTTTAGAAAAATTATAAACTTTCTATTAGTGCCATTAGTTTTCAAATTTGAAAACACTTTTTTTGTTTTTTTGTTTTCTTTGTTGCTTTATTTATTTTGTTTTGTTTCTACTTACAACAAAATACTTATTGTTGCTATTTTAATTTTTTTTCCAGTTTTTTTGTTTTGTTTTCTGCATTATTTATTTTCTTTTGTTTTTTGCTTTATTATTTAATTCTTTTTGCTTTTAGGTCAGCAAAATTATAAACTTTGTGTTAGTTCCATTAGTTTTAGAAAAATTATAAACTTTCTGTTGAGAGTGTTCTTGGTGAGAACATAGTTGACAAGGAGCGAACCGGGATTAATGGTATTACGAGGGCAGAACCATAAATATTAAAGCATTTCAAATGAACTCTGAAAAAGTTGAAAGTTGGCATGGTATTATAAATTCACCCACATAGCATGTGCATGTACAAAACGGACAATGGTATCATACTAAATGCATTACAAAGTTGGCATGGTATCATCATAATAGTTGCGGAGAAAGTCTTCACTTTTTCTTCGCTTGTGTCATTTGCTTATTATGCCGTAACCATGGATAATCTTCATTGTTTATCGGGATCTGTGGGTCAGCCTTGACTTTGAAGGAGGAATTTCATGAAACTTTTCATAATCTTCAGACATGTCTATCTTGCCCTCCACTCCCAAGATGTCCCTTTTTCCTGAAAGAACTATGTGGCGCTTTGGCTCATCGTATGATGTATTCGCTTCCTTATCTTTTTTTTCTCGGTCTGGTAGACATGTCCTTCACATAGATAACCTGTGCCACATCATTGGCTAGGACGAACGGTTCGTCAGTGTACCCAAGATTTTTCAGATCCACTGTTGTCATTCCGTACTATGGGTCTACCTGTACCCCGCCTCCTAACAGATTGACCCATTTGCACTTAAACAAAGGGACCTTAAAATCATGTCCGTAGTCAAGTTCCCATATGTCCACTATGTAACCATAATAAGTGTCCTTTCCCCTCTCGGTTGTTGCATCAAAGCGGACACCGCTGTTTTGGTTAGTGCTCTTTTGATATTGGTCAATCGTGTAAAATGTATTCCCATTTATCTCGTATCCTTTCCAAATCGTAACAGTCGAAGATGGTCCCCTGGACAACAAGTACAGCTCATCACAAACAGTGTTTTCACCTGCTGAAAGTCCTGATGTGTTCACATGTAATCCAGTCGTCGCACTGCTACGGGTGTTTGGAGCGCAGGCTGTTCTTGTGTTCATCGACATACGGGGTCACCAAGATAGAGTTCTGTAGAACTGTGTAGCGTGATTGAGACCAAGAGTATCCGTCCCTGCATATTATCGAGTCCCTTCCAAGCGTGCCTTTTCTAGTCAGTCTCCCCTCATACCGCGATTTAGGGAGACCTATCTTCTTAAGGCCAGGAATGAAGTCAACACAAAACCCGATGACATCCTCTGTTTGATGGCCCATGGAGATGCTTCCTTCTGGCCTAGCGCGGTTATGGACATATTTCTTTAGGACTCCCATGAACCTCTCAAAGGGGTACATATTGTGTAGAAATACGGGGCCCCGAATGACAATCTCATCAACTAGATGAACTAGGATGTGCGTCATGATATTGAAGAAGGATGGTGGGAACACCAGCTCGAAACTGACAAGACATTGCACCACATCACTCCTTAGCCTTGGTATGATTTCTAGATCGATCACCATCTGAGAGATTGCATTGAGGAATGCACATAGCTTTCAATGGCTAATCGGACGTTTCCGGGTAGAAGCCCCCTCAATGCAACCGGAAGCAGTTGCGTCATAATCACGTGGCAGTCATGAGACTTTAGGTTCTGAAACTTTTTCTCTGCCATATTTATTATTCCTTTTATATTCGACGAGAAGCCAGTCGGGACCTTCATACTAAGCAGGCATTCAAAGAAGATTTCCTTCTCTTCTTTGGTAAGAGCATAGTGGCGGGACCTTCATCTTGCTTTGGAGGCATGCCGTCTTTTTCGTGCAAACGTTGCAGGTCCTCCGTGCCTCATTGTATCTTTTGTCTTCCCATACACGCCCAAGAAGCCTAGCAGGTTCACGCAAAGGTTCTTCGTCACGTGAATCACGTCGATCGAAGAGCGGACCTCTAGGTCTTTCCAGTAGGATACGTCCCAAAATATAGATTTCTTCTTCCACATGGGTGCGTGTCCCCCAGCGTCAATCGGAACAGCTAGTCCGCTGGGACCCTTTCCAAAGTTTACGTGTAAATCATTGACCATAGCAAGTACGTGATCACCGGTACGCATGGCGGGTTTCTTCCGGTGATTTGCCTCGCGCTTTGAAATGCTTGCCTTTCTTTCGACATTGATGGTTGGTCGGAAGAAATCGGCGGCGGCCAGTACACATTCTTCCTGCAGCTTCCCAGGTATATACTATCGGTGTCAAGTAAACAATGCGTGCATGCGTGGTATGCCTTGTTTGTCTGTCCTGAAAGGTTACTGAGAGCGGGCCAATCGTTGATGGTCACGAACAGCAACGCCTTTAGGTCAAATTCCTCCTGTTTGTGCTCATCGCATGTACGTGCACCGTTTCCATTCCACAGCAGTAAAAGTTCTTCAACTAATGGCCTTAGGTACACATCAATGTCGTTGCCGGGTTGCTTAGGGCCTTGGATGAGAAGTGACATCATAATGAACTTCCGCTTCATGCACATCCAAGGAGGAAGGTTATACATACATAGAGTCACGGGCCAGTCTTTGTGATTGCTGCTCTGCTCCCGAAAGGATTAATGCCATCGCGCTTAAAGCAAACCATACGTTCCTTGGTCACTTGCAAACTCATCCCAAGATTTCTCTCGATTTTTCTCCATCTGCGACCCGTCGTGGGTGCTCTCAACTTCCGTCTTTCTTACGGTCCTCACTGTGCCATCGCATCAACTTGGCATGCTCCCCGTTTCTGAACAGATGTTTCAACTGTGGTATTATAGGAGCATACCACATCACCTTCGCAGGAACCCTCTTCCTGGGAGGCTCGCCGTCAACATCAGCAGGGTTATCTCGTCTGATCTTATACCGTAATGCACCGCATACCGGGTGTTGGGTATATTACAACTAGGCGTAAACCGGCCAGCCTGGGCCGGGTTAACTTCATTATTGGTATAAGCAGAGAAAGGCCCAAGGCCTGTAGTCGGTTTAGAACTTGTAGCCGTAAACCGGCCTGATGTATAACTTGTATTGTAAGTTAGGAATAGAGAGATACCAACCGGGATACGAGTATGAACCAGTTGGGACTCTATGAACCGACGGGCGCCACCCGTATATAAGGGGCGACCGGCGACGGTTCAAGGAGAGACAACCACAACTCGAGCCTAAGCGAAGCTTGTTTGCTCCTAGCCATCGAGACTACATCAATTCCATCACAACTAGACGTAGGCTTTTACCTTCATCGAAGGGGCGAACTAGTATAAAACCCTCGTGTCTTTGTGTCGCTTTAACCCCTTCAAGTAAACTCGTAGCGATGGCTCCATGACTAAGTCCTTTCACTAGGACATCTGCCGTGACAAATCCCGACGCTTGGCGCCCACCGTGGGGCTATCGTGACGATGGTTTGACGATCTTGGAGGGCAAGCTCAAGGGACTCGAAGGCTATGTTGTGGGCCGGATGACCAAGAGTCATCGCGGCCGGATCTACATCGACGATGCAGGATGGGGTCCCGAGGCCGATTCGATCGAGTACGGGTACCGGGTCCCCTTTGGTGGCATACACGTCTTCATCGGCAAGATCGGTGGGCCTGGACCTGAGCCGGACATCTGCACCGACCTCATCGAGACGGCTCAGCGTACGAGATCTACCCAGGCTAAACCGGCCGTGAAGCGTGTCTTCCTCGGAGTCATCCATGGAGGAGAACACGAGGACGGTTCAGAACACGGTAGTGAGACCGTCGTCTATTCCGGTGACGAGTCCTCAACAGGAGAGACTGAATCGTTGTACCAGTTACAAGATGATATGGTTAGGGGCTGTTCCGATGGTGACAGTATTCCGGATCCCCCAGGCCAGATCAACCGGGTTGGAATATTCATGGCCGGTACACAGGCGGCGAATCACTCTTCGACCGCTGCAGCGATGCTTTCCGGATCAGCAGCGGCAACGGCAGCAGGGGCAGGAGGCCTTGAGCGCCCACCGGTTCAAGTTCTATCAGATCTGTTTGATGCACTGGCTGCGCTTATGGCAGAGGACAATCCGGCGGATCAGGAGGCCCATAATGCAGAGATTGCGAAAGTAAAGGAGCAGATCACGCAAGCCAAAGCGGATCTAGCAGCAGAGAAAGACAGGATGGCTGTAGAGCGGGCCGCTCTGGACGCCCAGGCCTACAAACTCATGCTTGACCAGAATGCGTCGCAGGAGGTGTTGAAGCGGAAGTATAGATCACGCCTGCCATTAGGGTTTGACCCCAGAAATCTCTTTCAGACCCCGGGAGCTGGACCCAGTAATCCGCCGCAGCATCGGGAGGCAAACCGGATTGAGGCACCAGGGCCAGGGGCGACGGTCCAACCTCGCCTGATGGAGCCTCCTCAGCAGAATATTGTGGTTCCTCCACCGGTTCAGACGCCCCCAGGTCATTATTCTAACCCTATGGACAACGTTGTTGCAGCCGCCGCGCGATTGGAGCCTATCCCAGTCGAAGGGGACTCCCCGCAAGCGGTGGAGACGCGCCGGGTTAAGGAGCTTCTCCGGACTGCACTGATTCAGCAGGAAGCATATTCGTACAGCCGTGATCGGATTCATTCTATGCCCCGTCCAAGCCGGAGCTATAGCAGGCGCGTGGATGAACCGGCCATATCATGCAATGCGCGGGACCGTGAAGCGGCCCGTGGCAATAACCCGGCGGGTGGCATCCGTGATGCTCAGGAGGTGGTGGACCGGGCCCGGGCACGAAGGGAGGCCGAATTGGCAGCGCAGGATGATGTGGGTCAACTTACACCAGTCCGCCCTACCACTTTCGCCGGGCCAGGAGTCGCATCCGCTTTAGGAGTGCCTTGTTTGATCCCCGCTTTACGCAATGTGTGCCTGCCTAAAGATTTCAAGGGTCCGCGTAAGGTGCCAAATTACACCGCCGATTTGTCCCCTGAAGCTTGGGTAGAAAGTTATGAGATGGCCATGGAGATGCTAGACGTGGATGAGACTGCGTGTGCAAAATACTTCACCATGATGCTTGAAGGCACGACTCGTACTTGGTTGAAGAGCCTACCGCCCAACTCTATCAGCTCATGGGCCCGATTCGCGGGCCGGTTTATCAGAATTTCAAGGATACATGTAAGCAGCCCAAGTCCATAGTAGACCTGGTGGCTTGTGTCCGGAGGAAGGAGAATCAACGACCGTTGGGTACACCGTGTTTGAGATTTTGCACTCATCCGACAGATTCATGCCGACTCGCAATCTTAACCACGGAAGGCAAGCGCCGGTTTGAGCCTTTAAAATTGAAATTGGGGCGCATGAAGCGGTTCTGTAATGACATGGGAACCCTCATGGCCGCTTTAGTGAAGTATGCTGATTCGGACAATACCAAGGATCCCGAGGCTGATGATGATGAAGCAGGGAAGGGAAAGAAGAATGGCAACTCAAGGGCAACAAGTACAAACCGGGCGGGTCATGGAAACGGAGGCAAACGTAAAGCGGATGGCAACATGGACTTTGTGGCCAATACAAATGCCGGTGACAGGGAACGGTAGCGCAGAGGTAAAGCGGCAAATCGTAATGGGGTCCCAATCCTAACGCAAGCCGTTTGAATTACTTGTTGAATCAGCCTTGCCCAAAGCACGGACAAAGGAGTCGCCGACTAACCACCTTTGGAAAGATTGTTATATTATGCGGGAGTTCAAAACTCTAATGCCTTCGGTATGACCAGGATCGTGGCGGTTCGGGATCCGGTTTCACGAACGGGTCACGATGGAGCTTCCGGTTCAGTCTTAATCGTATGCCACAACAACCAGAATAATCGAGCGGTCAGCAGCAGCAGCAAAGCGATCGGGTTATCGAGCCAACCAAAGCGGTTGAACAATGGGCAATATCATGTTTTCACGACTAGCTTGGATAAGCGCGACCGAAAACTCCACAAGAGAGCAGTGAACTCTGTTGAACCGGCCTTGCCGCGTTACTTACGCTGGTCGGAGCAGCCTATCGTGTGGAGCAGAGAGGATCATCCACCCCGGGTTGATAATCCGGGCCAGCTAGCATTAGTGGTAGACCCTCAGGTGGGGGGTTATAAGTTCACCAAGGTGCTTATGGATGGAGGAAGCAGTATTAACATACTGTACTATGAGAGATTCCGCCGCATGGTTCTAACGGACAAGGATCTCAGACCGTCTAATACGGTGTTCCATGGTGTAGTTCCAGGCAAATCTGCATATTCTGTTGGTAAGATAGCCCTAGATGTGGCTTTTGGGGACGAGCACGATTCCCGGTCTGAAAAACTAACCTTTGAGGTGGTGAAGATCCGGAGCCCATATCACGCTTTGTTTGGGCGGCCGGCTTATGCTAAGTTCATGGCGCGACCTTGTTATATCTACTTGCAGCTCAAGATGCCGGGTTACAAAGGGACGATAACGGTTCATGGGAGCCGCAGGGTTGCTTTGGAATGTGAGGAAGGTGATGCGGCCTATGCAGAGTTGGTTTGTGCCACGGAGGAGTTGAAGTTCTATAAGGACAATGTTGACCCGGCAGATATGACCCCTTTGAAGAAGCCAACTACGGAGCATGACTCGGATCTGAAGTTTAAATCGGCAGCTGAGACCAAGCTTGTTGACTTCGTGCCCGGCGATTCGTCCAAGCAGTTCGCTATCAGTGCCAACCTGGATCCCAAATAGGAAGGCGCGCTCATCGAGTTCATCCATGAGAATCGGGAAATCTTTGCATGGAAGCCATCTAACATGCCAGGTGTACCGAGGGAACTCGCTGAGCACACTCTTAACGTGGATCCTTAGTATAAACCGGTGAAACAATTCCTCCGCCGGTTTAACGAAGAAAGGCGCAGAGCCATTGGAGAGGAAGTGGCCAGGCTTTTGGCAGCTGGCTTTATCATTGAGGTGTTTCATCCAGAGTGGCTTGCTAATCCGGTGCCGGTTCTTAAGAAAAATGGCACTTGGCATATGTGTGTGGATTACACAGATCTTAACAAGGCCTGTCCAGCAGATCCTTTTGCCCTCCCCCGCATTGATCAGATCATTGATGCCACAGCGGGTTGTGAGCGTTTGAGTTTTTTGGATGCGTATTCTGGATATCATCAGATCAGAATGGCGGTTAAGGACCAGGAGAAAACAGCATTTATCACTCCCTTTGGAGCCTTCTGTTATGTATCTATGCCCTTCGGGCTCAAGAGCGCCCAAGCTACCTATCAGCGGTGCATACAGAATTGCCTGCATAAACAGATCAGCCGCAATGTGCACGCCTATGTGGATGATATTGTAGTGAAATCAAGGCAGAAGGAGACGCTGGTGGATGATTTGAAGGAAACCTTTGACAACTTGCGCATTTACAAGATGATGCTTAATCCGGCCAAGTGTGTCTTTGGTGTTCCGGCAGGAAAGTTATTGGGATTTCTGGTGTCTAACAGAGGAATTGAGGCTAATCCGGAGAAAATTAAGGCTATTACTTCCCTTGCTAAACCGAAGTGTATCAATGATGTTCAGCGTTTGGCGGGCAGAATCGCCGCACTGAGCCGGTTTATCAGCCGCCTCGGAGAGAAGGCCATCCCTTTGTACAAAATGCTGAGGAAGACAGATAATTTCTTCTGGAGTCCGGCTGCTGATGAAGCATTTGAGGACCTAAAGCGGCAGTTAGCTAACCCGCCTGTTCTCGTAGCTCCGGTTGACAAGGAGCCACTATTATTATATGTAGCAGCCAATGCTCGAGCAGTCAGCGTGGCTATTGTGGTGGAACGCAAGGAGGCAGGCAAGGAATATCCGGTTCAGCGGCCGGTTTATTATATCAGCGAGGTGCTCATTGAGTCCAAGCAAAGGTATCCGCATTGGCAGAAACTAGTCTATGGTGTTTTCATGGCCAGCCGGAAGTTGAAGCAGTATTTTCAAGGGCACCCCATCACGATGGTCGATTCAGCTCCTTGGGTGATATCATACGTGAACCGGAGGCGATCGTCGGATTGCCAAGTGGGCTATAGAGCTTGGGCCACATGGACTGAAGTATGTACCTCGGACGGCGGTGAAGTCTCAAGCACTTGTCGATTTCATTAATGATTGGACGGAGTTACAAGCGCCAGAGGAGAAGCCGGATCACGCATATTGGACTATTCATTTCGATGGATCCAGGCAGTTGGAAGGCTCGGGGGCTGGTGTCGTCTTAACTTCCCCACGAGGTGATAAGTTTTGTTATGTTCTCCGCTTAATGTTCCCTTGTACTAATAATGCAGCTGAGTACGAAGCCTTGCTCCACGGTCTCCGGATGGCTAAAGAGATGAACTTAAGCCGGGTTAAGTGCTTTGGTGACTCGGACCTTGTGGCTCAGCAGGTGTCTGGCACTTGGGATTCTAAGGACCCGCTCATGGCTGCATATCGATGGGAAGTGGATAATATTGCGGGTTGCTTCAAGGGTTATCAAGTGGATCATGTGGACCGCCGGAAGAATGAAGCGGCGGACGCTTTAAGCCGGTTGGGTTCTCAACGCAAACCGGTCCCGCCTAATGTCTTTTTGGACGTATTGCACAACCCGTCAGTCCAGCTCCCAGGTGAAGCGGATTTGGCTATTCCTGATCCGGAGGCTCAATTAGTGGCAGCACTACATGCTATTCCGGATTGGACGGTTCCTTTCCTTGCGTACATGACCCGAGGGGATTTGCCAGAGGATGAGGTTCTGGCCAGACAGATAGTCCGGCGATCCAAGTCTATGACGATTCTCAATGGTGAGTTACATCATTGCAGTATATCAGGGGCGTTTCAATGTTGTGTTTCTCCTGAGGAAGGCTGTGAAATCTTAAGAGAAATCCATGAAGGGGATTGTGGACACCACGCCGGTTCAAAGTCTCTGGTAGCAAAGGCGTTTCGTCACGGATTTTCTTGGTTGACAAACAAGACGCCGATGCGGAGGACTTGGTTAAGCGGTGTGATGGATGTCGAAATTTTCAAGGCGTGCTCATGTGTCGGCTCAAGAGTTGAGGATGATCCCAATAACGTGGCCGTTTGCCTTTCGGGGCTGGATATGGTTGGGCCTTTTAAAAGATCCAAGGATAAGAAAACCCACCTTTTGGTGGCGGTTGACAAATTACCAAGTGGGTTGAAGCGAGCACTGTCGGCAAAAGTGTGATGCAGCAACAGCAGTGCAGTTCATCAAAAAGGTGATTTTCCGGTTTGGCTTTCCACACAGTATCATTACTGACAACGGTACTAATTTATCCAAGGGTGCTATGAAAGAGTTCTGTGAACGGGAGGACATCCGACTTGACGTGTCATCAGTGGCCCACCCCCAGTCCAATGGACAGGCAGAACGAGCTAATCAAGAGATCTTACGAGGCATCAAACCCCGGCTTATGGTCCCATTACAGAGGACACCAGGATGCTGGATGGAAGAACTATCATCTGTGCTATGGAGTATCAACACTACGCCAAACCGGTCCACTGGATACACACCGTTTTTCATGGTCTATGGAGCGGAGGCAGTTCTCCCCAGTGATATCCGGCACGATTCGCCTCGTGTGGCAGCTTATGTTGAAGCAGACAATGAGACGGCACGGCAATACGCTTTGGACCTATTGGATGAGGAGCGTGATATGGCAGCTGCCCGTTCGGCGATTTACCAGGAAGATCTTCGTCGCTATCACAGTCGCCGGGTTAGAACCAGAACCTTTCAAGAAGGAGATTTGGTGCTTTGACTCATCCAAGACCAGACAGATATGCACAAATTATCCCCACCTTGGGAAGGACCTTTCGTGGTCAGCAAGAATCTGCACAACGGGTCATACTATCTGATTGATATTCGAGAGCATCAAGACTCACGCACATCAGAGGAGGAGACCAACAGACCGTGGAACATAGCTCATCTTCGGCCTTACTACACTTGAGCCATTGGCTCTATCTATGTACATATCCTTACAGTGTATATATTATCTTTGATATAATAAAACCGGAGCCTCGGCTAAAGCGGGGTCTCTGTCTTCCTTATCATGCGTGGTTACATGGAGTACCTCTATTTTTAAAGCGGCCTCCGGTTTACCCCTTGACATTTGCTTTTTATATATCACTAGGGGCCTTGGTCGAGTCCGAACCAACGCGACACCTCTTGATAGGCGATACCACCAGATCACAGGGACATGGTCAAGTCGAACCATCACGCCTCTTGGTCGGCCTAAAGGCCATCAAATCACTTGGGGGTACGGTCGAACCCGAACCATTACCACGCCTCTTGATCTGGCATATATGCCACGAGTCATTTGGGGACCTGGCTGACTTGAATCATTGTCACACCTATTGGGGGCTTGATCCTGTCCGACCATGGTAATACCATCTGAACAGCTCAGTATAGCGTATGTTTGCAAAACGGTTTTATCATTGCCTTGGTTTCCATGTTGTTTTCATGGCTTGTTTGATCTTTGATTTTGTTGGATTTCTTTTTCAACAAAGACATCTTTTTTCAGTTCAGCCGATGGATTTGGTTTCCTTTAATCCGGAGATGTAGGCCGGTTTACCTTTTCTGTTACCCTCATCGAGTAACAAGGGGCTTGTGTTGATTCAGCACGGTTTATATGGGAGCTGTTCTTCCCCGCTTTATTGATGGTAATGGTTTATAAAACCTCCGCTTCAAGCTTGGCTAAGCCAGACTTCATGCCCGATATGGCGGTATTTGTGTCACCTATTTGTTGTGTATTCTTGATACATATATCAATATCATAAACGGTGGCGGTATAACCGCCACCGAAGTTCAACTTTTTCGATTGCGAAATACGAATCGAGGTTTTTGAACAAAAGCTTGATACTTATGCACGAAGGCATACTCAAGATAAGTATTAACTATCCTATTACAAGGCAACACGGTGCCCAAATAAGATCATTGTTCTTTTGGACAGATGCCAACGACAGCTATTCAAACCGGCCTCCGGTTCAAGCCTGCTCCTCATCCTCCGCCACTTCACCTTCCTCGTCTCTACCCATTGGCTGGAAATCAACAGTGGTCCAGTCGATTCCCATTAAAGCTTGGAAAACATCCTCTTCATGGATCAGGGAAGACGATTCAATATCAGGAGCGTAAGTGTGCTTACGGATTGGAGGGATCAGATTTTCCGCTTCAAGAATTGGGGCAGGCACTCGCTTGTTCTGGTCATTGTACTGTGCTTGATAATGCGTCAAGTCCGCTTCTTCACCGGTGACAAGCCGAGGGCGATCGCATGGTTTATCGCCGTAAATCCTCTTCATTAAAATCGAGCCATCTTCCTTCACTGGGATAGCCTTGAGCTGCTTCCACAGGGTCAAAATCCGGTACCCATGCCTTGGCCCGGATCAAAGCGTTAATAGCTCCGGTTCGAGCAGCAGATTTCTTCAGCTCCTCAATCCGGGCTGGAAGCATGGACAACCTGTTCAGCGTATCTTGGAGTAAAGAAGGTGCCGGATTGTTATGAGAAGCTGTGGTGATGATCCGTTGGGCTCCGGTATATAGTTGTTCTACTAAGGTGTTGACAGCCTTCAGTTTCCTCCGCATGTCGTTTCCTAAGTGCCCGATGCGTGTGCCTACAACAACAAAGAGACAGTCTCAAACAGGATTTATACTACAGCAGGTTGAAATCATCGCACACGTTTAAAGGTGCTTACCAAAGATCGCCACGGTCATGGAGTGTACTTGCCGCTTTACGGATGTAAGTTCATCTACCACCGGTTTAAGGGCAGCTTCTGCATTTTCTGCTCGTTTGATTAAAGTGGCTTTCCCAGTGGCCCAATCAGCCCGTTCTTTCTTGAAGCCTTCTTTCAGCTGTTCAGTGGTGTTCAGAGCACTGCTCAATTCTTTCTTGGCCTTGTCTGTTTCGGCCTGTTGGGTTTTCAGCGCCTCCTGTAAATCGGCAATCCTGTCCTCCTTGATTCTCACCTCAGCCTGCATACAGACAGTATTTTCAACAAGAGGTTAAAGACATTGAAGTATCAACCACATAACAAAGTTATATGCCTGATACTTGGGGGCTAATGTACCTTCAATTTTTATGCATGTTACTAGGTTGCAAAGTCCCAAGCTCAATACAAGTATTCAACTTGGCACTTGGGGGCTAATGGCTATTTGATCTATGTATGTTTCCAAGGACAGTTTCATATTCAAGCCCCGGTTTAAGTATGCTAAGTTAAACCGTCCCTTGGGGGCTATACAGGTGGATTTCAAGTGTGAAGGAACATAATTCAAGTCCCGGTTTGATCAAGGTTACAAACCGGCCCTTGGGGGCTAGGAGGATTGATACAATGGCAGTAAGGAAAGAAGTGGGTTACCTCAAATTTATCCCTCATCATTTTGATCAGGCCAGCTTCACAGTCACGGCTGGTATAAAGCCGGTTCAAATAACCGGAATGAAGGTCTTGGGCACTCAGAGCAGCATATGTCTCCAGTTCAACATCCCATTTTCCTTTATTCAGAGCGGAAACATCCTCTTTCACAGTATGTCTGGTTAAGGTGGCAGGATTTCCCGGTTCAAAGCGGCCCACACCAGTAATCACAACGTCATCATCTTTGGACTCGATGGTTTGTGTGGGCGCGGCTGTTTTGTCAGCAGGACTGTGGGATTTCTCAATCCGGACGGAGCTGGCAGGCGGATCGGCAGAGATTGAAGTGTTAACAGGCCTCTCTTCGGGAATAACATCATCTTGTAATGGAGGATCATTGGGAATATCTTCAGCGGCAAAATCTTCAAGATCTGGCGCTATCTCATGATCTGGGGCAGCATCTTCTTCAGCCGCTTTATCCAAACAGGCCTTCTTGCTTGGTTTCGGTTTGGCCCTAAAAGGAAAAACAAAGAGTTAGTGAAAAGCATAAACCATTATGCAATATACTGGAAGCATATGTTCGGTCTTTCTTACCCGACAACTATTTTCAATGGTGGTAGTTGAGTGGCTGATGATTCACCAGAGGATGAATGGGAGTGACCTGATAATCGGAGTCGTACGGATTAAGAGGTTGACGGAAGAAACCCGCTTTAGAATGTAAAGCAATAAAAAGGTCGGAGACCTCGGAGCGGCGCTTTCGAACCGGGCTGTTTGGTAAACCAGCAGAGGTAACTACCTGACCACTGTGCCGGGTTGTGCGGTGAGCTTCATGTTGCTGCGTCTTCATAAGAAATTTGGGATCCAAATAAGCAAGAGGGTGAGAAAAATTAACTTTCCGGTTTGCCTGGCGAAATTTTGGCAAAGGCAAGTTTTCTGAATCGGAAGAGAGAATAGTTACCTCAGCAAATCCCGCATTGTTGGCCTCAGCGTCGTCCTGACAAGCATCATCATCAATAAGGCGTGTAAAAAGTAAGCCAAGTGAATCAAGTTCTACCTCAAGATCCGGATTACCCACATCATCATCAATGGCTGGGTCAGATGAAGCGGTGGTCTTTCTTTTGTGAGCTGGTTTCTTAATAACTTTGGTCTTGGGCCGGGTTGGCCGCCCTGTTTTCTCCGCTTTATCTTGTGAAAGTTTCTTGCTCCAAAACGGATTATCACCCTAGATCAGAAGTAATTAACTGTCAGACACATAAAGCAGTAACAGGTTTAATGATGAAGCAACTAAAATCTTACCGCTGGCAGTTTGTTGGTAGTGCAGTAAGGACGCAGACCGGTTTGGGCACAGAGGTGCTCCGGTTCATTCAACATCTTCTTTACCGAATCTGTGACTTCATCATCAGAGAGTTGGATTTTGGTGTGTCGGAGTGGGTCGTCGACACTATCAGTATACTCACACATCAAACCGGAGCGCCGGCTTAGAGGCAGTATGCTCCATGATATCCAACAACGGGCAAGGTCTATTCCCGTTAAACTGTTGGCCATAAAGGCTCGAAGCTTGGACAGTTGCGGAGCATATTTGCTTCTTTCCTTAGCACTCAGTCTTTGTGGAAAAGGATGAGTATTGCTCAGCCGTTCTAAACGGAAGCGAGGCAAGGGATTTTCACCCTCAGGAGAAGTATCTTTGCAGTAAAACCAGGTTGCATTCCATTCCTTGGGGTGAGTATGGAGTTTGACGTGGGGATAAGTGATTTCCTTCCTCTTTTGAATAGCCATGCCACCCAATTCAGTATTGGGACCGTCGGTGAATTCAGTGCGACGATTTAAATGAAAGAGGTCTCTAAACAATTCAACAGAAGGCTCCTCTTGAAGATATACCTCAGATAGTACTTGAAAATGGCACAAATTGGTGACAGAATTAGGGCCGATATCCTGTGGACGGAGCTAGAAATTGGCTAACACATCCCGGTAAAATTTAGAACCGGGCGGTTTAAAGCCTTGGGCCAGGTGATCTGTGAAGACAACAACCTCTCCTTCCTGGGGTGTAGGGGGACATTCCTCTCCAGGAACCTCCAGTGGATCATGTCTTTATTGTCTAAGGCACCGATTGAGACTAGGTCATCCAATTGTGATTACTGACGCGAGAAGGAACCCGATTGCATTCATACACTTGTTTGGCCATGGTGAGATCTACAAGAAATAGTTGATCCGGTTCAAGAACATCTTTGGATAAAAGAAGGCGTTGATCTAAACTACGATAAACCGGAGGCAGATCTATAAACCGTTTTCGCAATACAGTATCATGTGGATTCTGGCGGTTCAACCAGGGGACTAATGATATATACCGGTTTAGCAATTTTTCCATGGAAAGGTAAACCGCCTGACCTAAGCATTGGAAGCGATTGAAGCTATGGATAACTAAGTATGCGAAACAAGTTTTGCAAGATCCTCATTCAATTTGCGGATCAAACGCGAGCTCACAAAAAACAGAAAATATTTCGAGGAGTAAGGCAGAAATAGAAGTGAACTATGGAGCAGATATGCACGGAAGATCTATGGGCTTAGATGAGAAACTACCGCGGATGCGTAGGGATCATTATTAAATACAGCACAAGGTCATGGATCCGTTCAAAGTCAGAGAACAGATATGAACGCGCGAAGAACACAGCATGAACATGGAACCCTAAAGAACAGATCTAGGTCAAGAAGAGGAGAAAGCTTACCAGGAATGGAGAAGACGCGGAAAGATGCCGCAGTGCTCTGGTACGTTCAGGTCGATGCAGCGGCCCAAGACGAGGCAGAGGGCGATGATGGTGGCGGAGCTCCAAGACCAGCGGCGCGAGGAAGACGAAGAAGAAGGGGCGAAGGGAAAAGAAAGAAATGACCCTTCGGTCCTATTTATAAAGCAACAGAGCTAGGTCAAGCGCGTAGATCCAGGAGCTGTTGTTAAAAGAGGGCGTTATAAATGATAAAATTTCAGGATGACGTCATGCGGTTTCTGACAACGAAGTGATGACGACACGGCGGTTTACCGATCACTAGAAGATGTCCAAGATGCAAGTTTTTGTGAAGGATTGACATGAACCAGTTCAAATCAATATGGGGCCTAATGTTGGGGATATTACCACTAGGCGTAAACCGGCCAGCCTGGGCCGGGTTAACTTCATTAGTGGTATAAGCAGAGAAAGGCCCAAGGCTTGTAGTCGGTTTAGAACTTGTAGCCGTAAACCGCCTGATGTATAACTTGTATTGTAAGTTAGGATATAGAGATACCAACCGGGATCAGTATGAACGGTTGGGACTCTATGAACCGACGGACGTCACCCGTGTATATAAGGGGACGACCCGGCGACGGTTCAAGGAGAGACAACCACAACTCGAGCCTAGGCGAAGCTTGTTTGCTCCCTAGCCATCGAGACTACCTCAATTCCATCACAACTAGACGTAGGCTTTTACCTTCATCGAAGGGGCCGAACTAGTATAAAACCCTCGTGTCTTTGTGTCCGCTTTAACCCCTTCAAGTAAACTCGTAGCGATGGCTCCACGACTAAGTCCTTTCACTAGGACATCTGCCGTGACAAATCCACGACACCGGGCATGCAATCAGATCCTTGTACGCACTGCAGTAGAGGATGCAGTCATTAGGGCATGCATGTATCTTATGCACCTCCAATCCTAGAGGGCATACGACCTTCTTTGCTGCGTATGTACTGTCGCGCAATTCGTTATCCTTTGGAAGCTTCTTCTTCAATATTTTCAGTAGCTTCTCAAATCCATTGTCAGGCACAACATTCTCTGCCTTCTACTGCAGCAATTCCAATACGGCACCGAGCTTTGTGTTGCCATCTTCGCAATTGGGGTACAACCCTTTTTTGTGGTCCTCTAACATGCGATCGAACTTCAGCTTCTCCTTTTGACTTTCGCATTGCGTCCTTGCATCGACAATGACCCGGCGGAGATCATCATCATCGGGCACATCGTCTCGTTCCTCTTGATCTTCAGCAGCTTCGCCCATTGCAGCATCATTGTGCACATCGTCTGGTTCCTCTTGATCTTGATAGCATCATCAGATTCTGGGGCACATAGTTGTCATCGTACTCTTCTTCTTCGCCGTCTTCCATCATAACCCCTATTTCTCCGTGCCTCGTCCAAACATTATAGTGTGGCAGAAACCCTTGTAAAGGTGGGTGTGAAGGATTTTCGGTCGAGTAAGACTTCAGATTCCCATATATAGGGCATGGACAACACATAAAACCATTCTCGCTTGTTTGCCTCAGCCACTTCGAGAAAATCATGCAAACCCTTAATGTACTTTGAGGTGTGTCTTGAACCGTACATCCATTGCGGTTCATCTGCGTGCATTATATATAATTAAGTGTGTCAAAAATCATTACAGAACATCATGAATAGATAATTAAGTGACCAAATTAATAGAAGTTCATCATCACATTAAAACCAAAGTACATACATAGTTCTCATTTAACAACATAAAGCTCTGCAGAGCATCTAAATTAATTAAACCATACATTGAAACTATGTAAAACATTTCAATGCGAAAACAAATGCAATCATAATCGCAACCAATGTAACAATTGATCCAACGGCATAATGATACCAAGCCTCGATATGAATGGCATATTTTCTAATCTTTCTAATCTTCAAGCGCATTGCATCCATCTTGATCTTGTGATCATCGACGACATCCGCAACATGCAACTCCAATATTATCTTCTCCTCCTCAATTTTTCTTATTTTTTCCTTCAAGAAATTGTTTTCTTCTTCAACTAAATTTAACCTCTCGACAATAGGGTGGTTGGAATTTCCGGTTCAAAAACCTCCTAGATAAATAAAATCTATGTCACGTTGGTCGGCATAATTGTCATAAACAATAAATGAACCAATAGTTATGAAAAGATAATATATACCACATCCGAATCATAGACAGGACGAGGGCCGACGGGGGCGGATACCAAAACCATTGCACTATATAAGATGCAATAATAAAAGTAAGAAAATTATACAAGTATCTATATAAACATACAAGTAAGATTTTTTTTCCTTTCAGAAAGAAGATAAGAACAAGAGGCTCACCACGCTGGTGCCGGCGACGAGATCGGCGCGGGCGATCGACGACGGTGAAGGCGGGGATGGGACGTGACAGACCGCTAAACATAGACAAATATTGAGGAAAATGGAGCTTGGAGGACGAGCAAGGAGACGAGAAAGCTTAAGTAGTGTGGCTCGGTGTAATGCCCTCGATGCGGCTATATCTCCCACGTGTCGAAGCACGACTTAGAGGCATAACCGCATTGAAAGCAATGTCGCAAGTGAGGTAATCTTCACACAACCCATGTAATACAAAAGGGAAAGAGATACATAGTTGGCTTACAATCGCCACTTCACACAATTACATGAATAAAGCATTACATCATCCAGATACAATCAAGGTCTGACTACGGAACCAAAATAAAAGAAGAACCCCAAAAGCGACAAAGGTCCCCGATCGACCCTAACCTGGGCTCCACTCTTGATCAACTAGAGCGAAACAACACAAAGGGCAAGATCTTCATCGAGCTCCTCCTTGAGCTTAGTTGCGTCACTGCTTTCGGTAACATTGGCACGCAAACTGGTTTTGGAAGTATCTGTGAGCCACGGGGACAAAGCAATCTCGCACCGCGAGATCAAGACTATTTAAGCTTATGGGTAAGGTAAAGGCATGAGGTGGAGCTGCAGCAAGCGACTAGCATATATGGTGGCTAACATACGCAAATGAGAGCGAGAACGAGAAGGCAAAAGAACGGTCAATAAAAGTATGATCAAGAAGTGATCCTATAGCAACCTATGTCAAGCATAACTCCAACACCGTGTTCACTTCCGGACTCTGCGGAAAGAGACCATCACGGTTACACACACGGTTGATGTATTTTAATTAAAGGTTGACTTTGGGTCTTCTACAACGGACATTAACAAATTCCCATCTGCCACATAACCGTGGGCACGGCTCGAAAGTTTATACCTGCGGGGTGTCCCAACAGCCCATGACAAGCTCTCGCGATCAACGAAGGAATAGACCTTCACCCAGGAAGACCCGATCAGTCTCGGAATCCCGGTACATCAAGACATTTCGACAATGGTAAAACAAGACCAGCAATACCTCCCGTTGTGCCGACAAATCCCGATAGGAGCTGCACATATCTCGTTCTCAGGGCACACCGGATGAGCCAGACGTCGGGTTGGCATAGACCCTGATTGCCCAGGGGGCGCCGGACATCGCTCAGGTTGGACCAACACTCGAAGGAGCACTGGCCCGGGGGGGTAAAATAAAGATGACCCTCGGGCTCCGGAAACCCAAGGGGAAAAAGGGCTAGGTGAGGCAAATGGTAAAACCAAGGTTGGGCCTTGCTGGAGGAGTTTTATTCAAAGCGAACTGTCAGGGGGATCCTATAAATCACCCGACCGCGTAATGAACGCAAAATCCGGGAACATAATACCGGTATGACGGAAACTAGGGCGGCAAGAGTGGAACAAAACACCAGGCATAAGGCCGAGCCTTCCACCCTTTACCAAGTATATAGATGCATTAATAATATAAGAGATATTGTGACATCCCAACAAGTAAACATGTTCCAACAAGGAACAATATCTCCATGTTCCAACAAGGAACAAACTTCATCTTCACCTGCAACTAACAACGCTATAAGAGGGGCTGAGCAAAGCGGTAACATAGCCAAACAACGGTTTGCTAGGAATGGTGTCAAAGGTTAGAGGTTTGACATGGCAATTTGGGAGGCTGACAAGCAAATGGTAGGCATCGTAGCATAGGCATAGCAAAAGAGCGAGCAAACTAGCATAGCAAAGATAGTAGTGATTTGAGGGTATGGTCATCTTGCACGAGATCCATAAGGAAGAAAAGCGAGTCCATGAAGAAGACGAGCGAGGCGTGAGCGAGCGAATCCTCACAACTCCGGAACGAAACCGAAGCTAACGAGAGAAGCAACCCGGAAAGAAACAAACAACATAGTAAACAACCATCACATAAACATAGCATGATGCGCAAACAAGTATGATGCATGTCCGGTTTAAATATGCATGGCATGGCAAAGTGCAATGAACAATACTACAAATTAAGTGGAGCTCAATATGCAATGAGTTGCATATTGACGGAACACCACATTCAAGTTATTTAGTTCTCTCTCGTTAATGTACCCATCAATATTAAATGTTGTTAAACATGGCAAGAGATGAAGCATAAGTAAACTAACTATTTAGGCAAGTTTAAATGAGGCCGGAACAACAAACAACAATTCCGGAAAAACCTCATATGCAATTTATGAATTTGCTACTATTCTGCCCTAAAACATATTTTAAAGTTGTTAAACAGGAAAATAAAGTGGACCATGTTAAACTAGGCATTTTTCCACCCCATTTACATATAAAGTTATCCAAAACCGAGCTACGGTTATTTAGTTATGAATTAAATCATTCTAGCATGGCATTTGAGCAAATTTAATCAAACAACATTTTAAAAATTTTAAACATGGATGAAAGTGGCATATTATTAAACTACACAAAATTCTAAGCAACTTTCATATATTAAGTTCTTACATGTGATGCACGGTTGATGAGTTATTATATGCATGATGTCTAGGGGGTTTTCTGCAAATCTGCTAAATCACTGGATAATTAGCAAAATCGTAGGACTGAAAAAAAAGAAGCGGGCTGAAACTGACTAGCCCAACAGTACACAGGAGGGGTTTGCTCACCCATGGGCTTGGCCCAGTCGGTGTGGAGAGGGAGGCTGGAGCGGGCGCGGGCTCGCTCTGGCTTGAGGCCGGGGACAGCGGTTATTCTTGGTGGTGAGCGACAGGATCTGCCCAGTAGCGTGCCGTCGAGGGTCGTGGTCAGCGCTTGAGCGAAGCGAGGCGCTCTCTGCTTTCGACAGAAGCGAAAGCGTGGGCGCGCGCTGGCAACTCAGCGGGAGGACGGAGAGACGGGACCGGGAGGAGATTGCCGGATCTGACGTCAAGCTCCCGGGGACGGCGCCGGATCAGAAGAAGAGGACGTCCCCGGCATGGGCTCTTCGGCGAGGTGGCATTCGGGTGGAGCTGAAGAAGATGGCGCCTGTCCTCCGTTCAACGAGGAGACAAATTTTCAGAGAGAATCAAGTCGGGGAAGGGAAAAGAGAGGCCAAAAGGGGCCTTGCTAAACGGCAGCGACTCACCGGCGGCGGCGCCATGGCAAGGCGAAGAACCAGCGCGGGGCGAGGACCCGGCGAAGCAGGGGAGGCGCGTCCATGGTGAGGCAGGGGCGCACAGGACCTGACGAGCTGGTCAACGTGGAGCGAGCGAGGAGGCAGGGGCGGCGCTTGAAGGAGGCCAGCGGAGGAAGGGCATCTCAGGCGCACTCGGGGTCGCCGACGACGGGTGCCGTGGGCTCGGCTGCGGCTCTGGACTCCGGCGAGGCTGGGACTCGTCCGGTCTTGGTGGTGTACAACGCGACGACGAGGACAACCGCGGCCGTGTCGAACTCCTGCTCTGAGCCATCTGAGGACATAGAGAGATATGAGAAAGAATAACAGGAAGGGAAGATGTGCGGGGAGGAAGGAGAGGGACGGCTGGGTCTTTGGTCTTGGCGAGTTCGGGCGGTGATGGAGCAACTCGGCGGTGGTGCTCGGGATGAGCTGGGATCGACCCTGGCTCTCTTTTGGGTGTTCTGGTAGGAGGGATGGATCGATGGGATTGGTAGGTGGCAGGGGAGATCGAGGAAGGGGGAGGCGGCGGCTGGTTGGAGCGAAGGGGATCTGGGAGGATCCCGAGGAAGGGAGATGAGTGCGGCGGCGGCAGGCACAAATCTCCTAGAATTTAGGGTTTGGTCCAAAATGGACTAGGGTAGACTATATATATGGAAAGGAGGAGAGTTTGGATCATCCGATAAAAAATCGGACGGTCGAGAAAAATAGGCTAGGGAGTCCAAATAAGAAAACGGGGATGTTTTATAGACGTTAGGGGATGAACTGAACCCATCGGTAATGAAAGCCCGGGTCGGGTTCGGGGAAGTTTCGGACATGGGCAAGGGGTCGATGCACTGTGCAAAGAGACTCCCGTTTAGGCAAGAGGGAAAACGAAGAACAAGATTGGTCTCGGAACGATCAACAAAAGCAAGGGGGGACGCGGCAACTACGAGGGGATGCAAGTTTGAAAACAATGACGGCAACAGAGTGCCGATGCAATGCGAATGATGCGATGATGAATGCAACAAACAAATAAATAACACAACTGACACGCAAAAACATGGAAGGCATCTGGAGCGTCGGTCTTGGGGCGTTACACTCGGGCATTCCATCGAACACCTGTGTGCATAGGAGGTGTGCTAGAGCACCACAAAGCTCTCTCCTCGCCGGCCAGGAAAAACCGGCGATGGGAGTGCTCGCTTTCAGCGAGGGGTATATATAGGCAATTAATTGGTCCCGGTTCGTGGCACGAACCGGGACTAAAGGGCAGCCTTTGGTCCCGGTTCAGGCCACCAACCGGGACGAATGGTGGTGGGCTAGGAGCGAGGCACATTGGTCCCAGTTCGTCCCACCAACCGGGACCAAAAGGTCCAGACGAACCGGGACCAATAACCCACGTGGCCCGGCCGGCCCCCGGGGCTCACGAACCAGGGTCCAATGCCCCCATGGGTCCCGGTTCTGGATTGAACCGGGACTAATGGGCTGACCTGGTGTCGGTGTCAAAACCGGCGGATCTCGGTTAGGGGGTCCCGAACTGTGCGTCTAGGCGGATGGTAACAGGAGACAAGGGACACGATGTTTTTACCCAAGTTCGGGCCCTCTCGATGGAGGTAAAACCCTACTCCTGCTTGATTGATATTGATGATATGGGTAGTACAAGAGTAGATCTACCACGAGATCAGAGAGGCTAAACCCTAGAAGCTAGCCTATGGTATGATTGTTGTTCGTCCTACGGACTAAAACCCTCCGGTTTATATAAGCACCGAAGATGGTTAGGGTTACACAGAGTCGGTTACAATGGTAGGAGATCTACATATCCGTATCGCCAAGCTTGCCTTCCACGCCAAGGAAAGTTCCATCCGGACATGGGACGAAGTCTTCAATCTTGTATCTTCATAGTCCAGGAGTCCGACCGAACATGATAGTTCGGCTATCCGGACACCCCCTAGTCCGGGACTCCCTCAGTAGCCCCTGAACCAGGCTTCAATGACGACGAGTCCGGCGCGCATATTGTCTTCGGCATTGCAAGGTGGGTTCCTCCTTCGAATACTTCATAGAAGATTTTGAACACAAGGATAGTGTCCGGCTCTGTGAAATATGTTTCACATACCACCGTAGAGAGAATAATATTTACACAAGTTCAATCTGCTGATGTATTTCGTGGCGTGACATCACACCATGGCCAAGCCTTTATTCGAATCGTTCTTACTGTTCCACCTCAGCGCGTTTAGCGAGGCGGTTTCCTTGGCACGTCTCGTCAAAGCAGAGATCGTGTCCCCTAATTTCGGGATTCTCATCAATACGGGCGTGGGTAACCCAACCACGCCATTGATTACGGTGCTTGGGAGATAAGTGAGTTTTACCAGGCTGGTGGGGACGCATAGTTTCATCCGTCCATACAAGGGGATAAGGATCCACCTTTTTACCTACGCATTCTTCCTCCTTTGCTTGTCCATTTCCGCGCACTCGAGCTCCAGCGCCCAAGTCCGCACATCTCGCCTCAACCTTCCCCAGCCATGTCCGGAGCGGGAGGCAAGTGGATGGCTTCTCCGTCACGGAGGGGCACATCAAGAGGCCGCGGAAGGCTGGATACTTGTCCAGCGACATCGCGCATCGGCTCCCCGGCAAGGGGCAGCTCATCCCCAACCCAGGGCCCCATGAGAGGGTGGTGTTCCTCACCCACTTCCTCCGCGGACTAGGTTTTCCACTTCACCCATTTGTCCGGGGGCTCATGTTTTACTACGGCCTGGATTTCCATGATCTGGCCCCGAATTTCATCCTCAACATCTCGGCGTTCATCGTCGTGTGCGAGGCCTTCCTCTGCATCCAGCCCCACTTCGGATTATGGCTGAAGACCTTCAATGTCAAGCCGAAGGTAGTGGGCGGCCGCCAAGCGGACTGCGGAGGTGCCATTGTGGGCAAGATGCCCAACGTCCTATGGCTCGAGGGCTCCTTCGTGGAGACCATAAAGGGGTGGCAATCGGGGTGGTTCTACATCACCGAGCCGCGTGACCCCAAATGGGTAACGGCCCTCGAATTCTGACCTGGCTTCCCTACACGACTCACCTCTTGGAAAGAGAAGGGCCTATCATGGGGTGATTCGGAAGAGCTGACCGGACTCCAATCCTGCATCAAAACCTTGGTGAACAAGAAGCTCAAGCTCTTCAACGTAGTCCATGTCATGCTCATCCGCCGGATCCTCCCGTGCCAACAACGGGCCTTTAATTTGTGGGAGTTTGATCTGGCACAGCACCAAACCTTGAGCAGGCTCTTCGATACTACGTACGAAGATGCCTGGAAGGTGCTGTTCAAGGGTGTCGAGGCTCCCGCATCCGCTACCGAAGATCGCGGATTTAGCTCGCAGCGTCAAGCCGGCAAGGTAAGCTATTTACCCTTTACAGGACACTTGTTTTTCATAGTTTGACTTTATGCGGGATCTAAAACTCCCTTTACCTTTGACAGGCCTGGCAAAAGACGTCCAGGTAGGTTAACTGTCCGGCTCCCACACCAGAAGACCCAGCGGACGCCCAATTAACTGGGCTGCTGGCTCCGGTGCCATATGTGGTACCGGAGAAGAAGGCCAAGAAGAAGGCCACGGGAGCTCGAAGGATTTCCCGGCGCCAAGTGTTGTCGGACTCATCGTTCGATGACTCCGAGGCAGACTCCTCCCAAAAGACGGGGAGGAGGAAAAAGAGGCCTCTTCCCCAGTGGGGGAGAGAAGAAAAGGAAGGCCGGCCCAACGGGGGAGGCCGAAGGGTCCAAGAAGGGAAGGACCCTCCCTCCGGACTACTCCACCAATGCTGACAACGGCGAAGAGGAGTGGCCACTGAGGACTAAGCCCCTGGCGACATCGTAAGTGTCCGGTTACCAGAATAACTCATGGCGTTTTGTTTGTTGTACAGAATCTCCTAACACCGAACATAACCCTGCAGCCCGCCCAAGGACGGGCTCGACACTTCACCGAGCGGCTCCCTGGCTTCATCGGACGTGAATAGCACTTCACTTCCGGCCGTCTCCTCTCCTCGCGCTGCGGATGACGCTGAGGTGGGGTCCCAAAAGGGGCCCAGCCAGGAGGAGGAGGTCCCGGAGGTGCCGCAAGGCAACCTCCCGGACTTTGGGCACGAGGGGGATCAAACCCCGAAGGGTTCTGAGTTCGGCCCTGGGCCGAACTCCGCACCGGAACTTTCAGTGGTTCCAGAGTCCGGTGGGCGGTCCCTTTGTAAGAAGGGCGAGACTACGACACCGGTGACCTCCGTCCAACCGGAGGCGCCGGATAATTTGCTGGAGGTGCTTAACGGTGCCTCCATCAACGAGGAGCACCGCACTGTTATGAGTGCAAGGATCTCAAAGTTCGATCCGCAAGAGCAGGCTGATCAAGCCTCGCCAGCCTTCTAACAGCTTTGAGGTATGTAGTTAAGATATATAAAATATTACCGTGATAGACAAGAGCCTCGATGCTCAGTTTGGTGTTCGGAAAGAAAAGCCGAAGCGAGGATCTAAAAATATATACGCAGGAGTCTAACATAAGTATGCCAATATGGGAATGCAGGCTGCGCTGCTGACCTCTGCCGCACTGACTGCGGAGGTCAATGCATTGAAGCAGAACCTCAAGCGGTCCGAGAACGAGCTCGGCCTTGCCAAGAAGCAGCTCGAGGACAAGGAAGGTAAGTATTACCTTATAGAAGTATACAAAAGATGTGGTTGCAAAAAATTACAGGAATAACATGAGAATTGCAGGGGCCACGAACGAGGTGGCGACCCTGAAGGAAGCGGTGTCCAAGGCCGAAAGCAATGCGGCCGCGGAACGCACCGAGCGAGAGAAACAGGAGGCGCGGGTGGCGGAGGTGCGACAAGAGCTCCTCAAAGACTCAAGAGTCCGAGCTTGCCTCGGCTCTTCAGAGCGCCAAAGCCGCTAAGGCCGAAGCCCAAAAAGCCCTCCAGGAAATTGAAGCAATAAAGAAGATAGCGGCGGGTAAGGCATTCTTCATGCAAAGCAAGCATGTGAATTTGAATTACTTGTTACTTACCCGAATCCGGAGCTCTCCAGGAGCATTCGTAGATCTGCCCCGCAGTGTGTCCGACGCGGCCGCGTTCTACCGGGCCGAGGAGGGGAGCTCGACGGAGAAGGTGTTCTAGTCTCTTTATGCTGAGGCCGGACACCCGGTGCCCTTGAGCGACCAGCTGAAGCAGCTGGTCGAGCCCCATAAGGTGGCCGAACAGGCCATGAAGGGCCTCATAGTCCGACCGTGGCCTAAAGAAGCCATGCATGAGAGCTACTTCGGGCTGGTGAGGCGGCTGGTGGACGCATGTCCATGGATAAAAGTCGCAGCGCCTCCGGCATCGATCAAGGTGCCCAGAGGGCCCTTGCCCGTGCTAAAGTGCACTTGGGCAAGATGGACGCCGAGAAGCTTGTGACGGATGCTCCACCGGCAGGAGTATTGCAAGCCCGAGATGTATTATTAGGGCGTCTGAAGGGTGCCCGCTTTATAGCGGTGAATGCTCCAAAGATGTAATTTTGAGTAAACTCACATTTGTTATCCTCGACGCTTGAAAACTTGTTCATATGCGCTAAGCAACGCCAGAATTTAAAATATTACCTTCAGGCGGCCGCTTATTAAATTTGAGAGATGGCGAGTCGTCGGCCGCCCCCATGCCACGAACAGTGCCGGGTGTTCGGATAAACTTGAGCGCTTTTTTCCCATTCTTGGGTCCTTCGAGGGAGGCAATCGAACGAAGCTAACAAGGCAACCGGACTATAATGCTTGAACACTCACTTAGCCATAGAATTCTATAATTTTAAATTTCGCGAAGCCCCTACTATTCGAAGACCGAAGTTCGGGCGCTATCCACGCCTAGGCCGGACAAAGCCGACTCGCCTAAGCCGCATAAGTCTTTAGGGACTCAAAGAAACCTCTCAAACAGCGATCGCTCTCGCCTCTATCATGACGGTCAGTTTTAGCTTTCTCCACCGAGGTGCTTAACCCAGCTCAACTGGGCACAATCATGATGGTTCTCCCAAATACTAGCTTAGCCGATATAACGAAACGAAGGTACCAAAACATGGGAGCCGCAAACCCAACTATTGACGCAAGACATGATTTGGAGCCGATGCATATAATGCTATAAGTTCGGGTGCCGACTTGTGAAAGTGTTCGGACTTATCACACCATATTTTGGGGTACTTAAGCCCTGGTGTATTTGGCCGCACTAAAGCGCATTGGATGCAACATGTCATAAGTGAACATATATAGATAAGGAAAAGGAATGCAATAATAGGCAAAAGCTGTGCATTGTTTATTAAAAAGCTGCGTAAAAGCGAACGATACAAATAGTGCGATAAGCAAGGGACGGGACTATTTGACATGTCCCTCCAGGAGCGAAGCTGCGGGATGATATGTAAAACAAGTATACGCTTCGTTATAGAGACCAATTACACTCGACGTAGCTTTCCCCTGGCTGTTGCAGATCGTGTGTTCGCATTCCCATCGCCGGATAGGGTTTCTTGAAAAAGGAGTCCTGAAAGTAAGAGAAAAAAGAAGAATGACACAATTGGGAGCCCCTGGTGCGGTTGAGCCGCATTCTGGGCCTGCCGTGGTCGTGCCCCTCCCCCTATGCCCATGGTATTTCCAAAGCGTAATTATGTACGCATAGTACTGGTTTTGCAATTTCGCGAGGGCTGGGGTTGGGGCCGCATTGCTGTGCGTGCTCGGAACGTGCCAGGCGGTCTTGTTGTTGGTTACTCCGGGCGCGCTTGACTGTGTCCGGACGTTTAATAGCCGGGCTCGAGAATTGCCTTAAGAGGCTGCTTTGTACTTCCGCCGCGAGAGCCGTTGTATGCTCCTCCGTTCGGAGAGAGAATTCGGTGTTTCCGTTGACCGTAATGACTCTTAGAGGGCCTGGCATCTTGAGCTTGAGGTATGCCTAGTGCGGCACCACGTTGAACTTTGCAAATGCGGTTCGTCCGAGCAGTGCATGATAGCCGCCGCGGAACGGGACTATGTTGAAGATTAACTCCTTGCTTCGGAAGTTATCCGGGATCCAAGACCACTTCAAGTGTAATCGAGCTCTGCATATTGGCCTCTACACTGGTATGACGCCTTTGAAGGTCGTCTTTGTGGGTTTAACTTGAGGGGTCTATGCCCATCTTGGCGACCGTATCCCGATAAAGCAGGTTCAGTTGCCGCCGAATCCATCGTGACTCTAGTGAGGTGAAATCCGTCAACGATTGGGTCTAGAACCACGCGGAAAATCCGCC
This sequence comes from Aegilops speltoides, assembly GCA_021437245.1. NCBI lineage: Eukaryota > Viridiplantae > Streptophyta > Magnoliopsida > Poales > Poaceae > Aegilops > Aegilops speltoides. The sequence continues at coordinate 113,599,047 of CM038147.1, forward strand.
ATGGCGGATGCTAGTGGGGTGGTCCCTTCGATCAAAAGCGATCGGGCAGGAGGACCACGGATTGAACTTTGGGGCGACTGGCTCCATCGCATGTACGTCCCTTAGTGCACGCTTCTGCTCCCTTTTGGGTATATGGGTTGCGTATATCATGTTCACCGTCCGCACTTGTGGGGGAAACCCTTTTGTCCTCTATTGTTCGGTGGCCGGGTCTCCTCCTCGTCATCGCTATGCAGCCCCTTGTCATTGTTTTCGGCAGTTAGCTTGCCTGCCTGCTTGAACACCCAACAATCCCTGTTGGTGTGATTGGCTGGCTTTTCGGGGGTGCCGTGTATCTAGCACGAGCGATTGAGTATTCGGTCCAAATTGGACAGGCCCAAAGTATTTCTTTTGAATGGTTTTTTCTGCTGACCGGGTTTAGAACCTCTGAATCCGGCGTTGACTGTCGTATCCTCAGTATTATCGCCATTAATGCGGCGCTTGTGCTTGTTGCGACGCGACCTGCCATTGCTGTCCTTGGTATCCGAATTACCAGGGTCTTGGTCATGTTGTTACTACGAGCTAGCCAGCTATCCTTTGCCGCGCAAAAGCGGGTCATGAGTGTTGTGAGGGCTGCCATGGATTTTGACTTCTCCTGTCCTAGGTGCCGGGCAAGCCACTCGTCGCGGATGTTATGCTTGAAGGCTGCGAGGGCCTCTGCATCCGGACAGTCGACGATTTGATTTTTCTTGGTTAGGAACCGTGTCTGTAATTGTCCGCCGATTCTTCCGGCTGCTAAATTATGTGGCTTAGGTCATCGGCGTCTGGTGGTCGCACATAGGTGCCTCGAAGTTGTCGAGGAATGCGGCTTCGTGTCTTCCCAACAACCAATTGACTCGGCAAGCTGTTAAGCCAATGCCGAGCTGGTCCTTTATGCTTGAGTGGGAGGTATTTGATGGCGTAGATCATCACCGCGGGCCATGTGGATATGAAGGAGATAGTCCTCGATCCGCATCGCAGGATCTGCTGTGCCATCGTATGATTCAATGTTTATGGCTTTGAAACCCTCAGGGATTTGATGATCCATTACTTCGTCTGTGAAGCATAGTATGTGTGCGGCACCTCGTATCAGATAATATGTCACGACGTAGCTCAAATGAGCTTTGTTCATCGTGTTCGCCCGCCGAATTGCCATATCCGGCGTGACGGTTATCATCACGCATCGTGGGGCGCCCACGCGATCCGTAGATCAATATTGTTTGTCTTGCCTTGTCCTCCAATACATCCCGCAGGTCTGGCACATTTCCCCGCGCCTTTGTATTTTTTTGAGCGGCACCGGGGTGCGGCTTGAGTGGAGGGCCGAGAGGCTCCTCGTCAGCGGCTGCCACGTAGGTGGCCGGTCACCGATATGTGATGGTGATGTAGGTTTGGGTGCTTCCTCCTCTAATCGGGGTAGTAGCCTGCGTTTTGGGTAGCTCTTGGAGGGTCGTTCGATTTCATACTCTTCAGCCACAAGGACTTCAGTCCATCTGTCGGCTAGAAAGTCTTGGTCAGCTCTAAGCTGTTGCTGCTTTTTCTTGAGGCTGCTTGCCGTGGCCATAAGCCTGCGTTTGAAACGCTCTTGTTCGACGGAATCCTCAGGCATGAAAAATTTGTCGCCGCTCAGGCTTGCCTCGCTCTTCGAGGGAGGCATGTAATTATCGCCCTCTACCTCTATCTGCCGCTCTCTCATGAGGGCTGGCTTCTCCATCCTCCCCGCTGAATCCCGCTGGAGGGGTTGTCTTCGCACCGTCTGGGTGTTGTTGTCTCCGTGCCGAATCTCCGCTTTTGCTGTGGCGGATTTAGAGCGGCGCCACGACGCCGGCCTGTCGGTGTCAAACCGCAGATCTCGTAGGGGGTCCCGAACTGTGCGTCTAGGCGGATGGTAACAGGAGACAAGGGACACGATGTTTTTACCTGTGTTGGGCCCTCTCGATGGAGGTAAAACCCTATCACCGCTTGATTGATATTGATGATATGGGTGGGACAAGAGTGGATCTACCATGAGATCAAGGAGGCTAAACCCAAAAGCTAGCCTATGGTATGATTGTTGTAATGGTTGTTCATCCCACGGACTAAAACCCTTCGGGTTTATATAGACACCGAGAGGGCTAGGTTTACACAGTAGTCGGTTACACCGGTAGGAGATCTACATATCCGATCGCCAAGCTTGCCTTCCACGCCAAGGAAAGTCCCATCCGGACACGGATGAAGTCTTCAATCTTGTATCTTCATAGTCTTGGAGTCCGCCGATGATGATAGTCCGCTATCCGGACACCCCTAGTCCAGACTCCTCAAGAGCCCTCGAACCAGGCTTCAATGACGATGAGTCCGCGCGATATTGTTCGGCATTGCAAGGCGGGTTCCTCCTCGAATAATTCATAGAAGATTGTGAACACCAGATTGTGCCCGCTCGCAAAATAAATTCCACATTCCACCGAGAGAGAATAATATGTACACAAGTTCAATCTGCTGACGATTTTGTGGCATGACGCCACGCCACTACCAAGCCTTTACTTGAATCGCTTTTTATTATACCACCTCAGCAGCGCTTAGCGAAGCAGTTTCCTTGGCACGTCTTGTCGAAGCAGAGATCGTGTTCCCCTTATCCCGAGATTCGCATCAATACGGACGTGGGTAACCCAACCGTGCCCGTTGCCACGCCTCCTCTATCGAAGGTGAGTCCCAAACAGTCACGAGGGCGGCTCTTGGTATTCTTCCTTCTTTATAATGAGACCAAGGCTCGTTTCTTTTCTTCAATCCTCAATCGAATCTACTCCTCGCCCCGAGTTCCAACACCCAGAGCCCCAGATTCGAGCGCTTCGGACCTTCAACAATGTCCGGCTCCGACCTACAGGGCCGGTGGATGACCTCCTCCGTCACGGAAGAGGACGTGCTAAAGCTGCGAGAGGCCAAGTACCTGACTTACGAAATTTCACATAGGTTGCCCACCAAAGGGCAGGTCATTCCCACCCCTGAGCCCAGCGAAAATGTCGTGATTGTGTCCCACCTCCGTCGGGGTTTAGGCTTCCTGATGGATCCTTTTGTGAGAGGGCTCATGTTTTACTATGGGTTGGAATTCCACGACTTGGCTCCGGAGTCCATCCTCCATATTTCTTCATTCATCATCGTCTGCGAAGCCTTTCTCCACATTACCCCTCACTTCGGCTTGTGGCTTAAGACCTTCGTCGTGGAGCCGAAGATGATCGAGGGCGCTAAGAGAAAGCGGCGGGCGGCAGAAGGTGAAGGCCGATGTCTCCGGGCCCGAGGGCTCCTTCCAAGTGGAGCTCGACTTGTGGCAACAGGAGTGGTTTTATATTATCATTTCCCTGGGGCGTGAGTGGCCGCTGCCCATCTTCCGGTCGGGACCTCCATGACGACTGATGTCATGGGTCAACCAAGGGCTCAACTGGGGGTCGTCAAAGGACGTGCCCCTATTGCAGGGCTGGATTCGAGACCTCCAAGCGAGGGAGATCGATCTGGTCATGGTGATGCAGGTCATGCTGATTAGGCGTCTCCTGCCCTGCAAATGCCATCCTCTCCGGCTGTGGGAATTTAATCCGGAGGGACCACGAATTCTCCAACACTTCATGGGTACGACACCCGTGGAGATGTACAAATTGTTCTTCGGATCACAAGAGGTGTGTCCAGAATTGACCGAGGACGCCGGCCTAAGCTGCAATCGCCCGGATACACAAGTAAGTAGCTCTGTGTCCGGACATACCATTTGTTTGCCTTTCTACGATTCGCCTTTTAACCAATTGCCCTCTAAATAGGAGTGGATAGCGAAAGCAAAACTGATACGGTGTCCAGCCCTCCTGTGAGACGCGCCAGATTTCGTGGCCGGGTCAGATGTTGGAGGTTACGCCTTCAGAGGAGGGCGAAGGGGAGAACAGAGGAACTACTGCCTCTACCGAGGAGGCTTTTGAGAAGGGGGGGATCGACAATCCCTCCTTCCAAGGGGGGAAGAGGACGGCTTCCGAAAACCCGGAGGCCAAGGCCTTGAAGCGGGGGAAGAGATCCTCACCGGAGGGTCCTGCATTCGGGGAGGCCCCGGCCGCACTATCTCCTCTACGGAATCAGCCCTCCAGCAAGCCGTAAGTAGGAAAAAGGGAGTTTTGTAATAAGGGACATCCCTATTTGTGCTTCTGAGGATAACTTAAGTTTTTACCTTGTAGTTCGGATCTCCGTCCTTCTCAGATGAGCTCGTCTCGGGACCTCGTCCGAGATGATGGAGAGCGAGACGCCCATCCGCCCAGCTGTCAGTGGAGCGGACGACTCTGAGGTGTCATCACGGAGGGTATCCCCGAGTCCGGCAGAGCCGAAGAGTTCGGCGCCAACTAGTGTACGGCCGGGGGAGCTGAGGGATCTGCTTGAGAGGGCGTCTATCTCAGAAGATCACCATACATTGATGAGTATGGTGATTGGAAGAATTTCGTCACCAAGGCGGGTTGCATGATGCCGCCGGCTTGTCAAGCGGGGTTTGAGGTATGTAAAATGACATGCCTTTTGACAGCTTTTTACACATGAAGTGCGCCTGATAGATAGTAGCCCTCGGTATTTCGGAGGTTGTCGAGAGCGACAACGCGTCGAGGATCAAAATCGAGGTATTGATTTTCGCCTTTCCTATGCAGGTGGCGGATAGTTCGTGGCCAGTCGATCGATGGGGTTGCCGAACTAAAGCGGCAACTCGACGCTTCGGATGCGGACATCGCATTGGTCAATGTTTTACTTGACGAGTCGCAAGGTACGTTTCTTCTCCATGGTCACCTAGTAAGGGAGCCGAAGCCCACCCCTTACAATATGTGTGCTTGATGCAGATGATGCCGCTATTGTAGAGGACCTTCGAGCAGAGCTTGCTCGAGCCAAGGAGCAGGCCAGGAGGAGTGATGCGGCTGCCTCGAAGGATACCGAAGAGCTAGAAGCCGAAAAGGCTGCTCACTGCCGAAGCAGGGAGGAGATGGCCGAAATGGCCATGAAGTTGAAAGATGCTACCGACCGCTATGAGGTTCTTGAAAAAGAACGCCGAGCGGAGCAAGAAGACCTGAGGAAGGCCACCGCCGAAGCCAAGGATGCCCGTTCTGCAATGCGGGCTATAAAGGAGGAGCTGCGCCAGGCCGGAGATATTGTGGTCGGTAAGCCCTTTCGCACGCCGAGGTTTACAGATCCGGCACGCTCAGCTTGGCTACCGGGGTCCGGAGGATCCTTATATGGACTTAGCGGCGAGTCGCGGCAGATGCTGTGTTGTGTACTTCAAGTCAAAAGGATCACGAGACGTAAGAGCTTTTTGGTCTCAATTCCATAGTCCGGAGCATTCACTTCACGCGACCGATCGGTCAGCCGAGTGGGCTGAGCTGAATAGATTGTCCGGACATGCCATGACGCATATCGTGGCTCGCGTCCGCCGGATAGGCCCAAGCCAAGAGTTATTTTGGCTTATTGCAGCAATTCCTTGGGGCGGTGCCGCATATCAAGGCGATGAAGCGGTCGGCCAGCATAGAGGGTGCACGGATGGCCCTCGCCCGTGAAGACATACCGACGGAGATGGATGCCACCTGCTATGCACCTGTGGTTCGGACGAGGCTTGTTACCCGCCGAGCACTATTTTGGGGAAGTTCTGCGTGGTGCTCGTGTAATAGAGTCGCAGTGCTCAAAAAATGTCATGTTCAAATGAACGTTAAGGTTTGTAAAACGATGTTTATAATATAAGCGCTTTTTGTACTTGTGCGTTCAAGTACTGAAATATCTCCTATGCGGCCGTTTATGTATACGTGTGTATAACCTGAAAGATGGCAGTCGTCGACTTCATCCCCCACGCACAAGGTGCGGTGGTGTTTGCAAAAATAGCGCATTTTCACAATTAATCCGACGTCTTGGTCCTATGAAGGAGGTGGTAGCGTAGCAAACGAGGCAACCGGACTATAATGCTTTATCACTTTCACTTAGCCATAGGAGTTCGAGGGTGGGGCTACGATATAGCCCCTGGGCACCGCGTCTCCGAATTCGGGCGCCAGATGTGCCTGACCGAAACGGTCCTTCACAAAGCGAGGAATTCTAAATATTCCGTAGTCGATCGAGTGGTTGACACCTCTCATCAGATCATGACAACCGGCCGCTTTCATCGAGGTGCTCGCCCAGCCAAACTAGGGCACAATCGCAGAGAGTTCTCCGGTGCCGCGTTAGCCGATGATACGGAACGAAGGCAGCAAAACACGTGAGCCGGGCAAACCCAACATTTGACCAAAGACATGATTCGGAGCTGATGCATATAAGGCCTAACTCGAGACGCCGAACACTCCCAAAGGTATTCGGTCTTTATGATAACGGGCAGAACAATGCCCTAAGCCCCTAGTGTCCAGGTACACGCAAGGTCCTCTGACGTGGCCGATGCCAAAACATCAGCCTCCTCTCTGGTTATAATGAGAAACCAGGGGATATGTAGCAACAAGAGACAGTGAAAAAGGTTTACGCAGGGTCTTAGTCTGAAAAGAATCCTTGCAACGGGTCCTTACCGCACGCCTGCTTACTGTGTCTCCGCAGTCTTTGTATCACTCGACGGTGTAACATGCTGTTCATCTGTAAAAGAGAGGAACTTAGTTTTGAAAAGAAATCGTGTCAAAAATGTATTTAAAACAAAGCGTGAATAAATGAATAAGGTTGAGCTTTTATTGGCTCCTTATTGCTCATACGCACAGCCCCTTGTGAAGGGGTGTGCGGCTAGGGATCCCCTAGCTTATTTATGCCGGACTCGTCTAGCCGTGTCCGGGGTCTTGAACGACCTTTTAATGAGATGATGCCGCGTGGACCGGCATTTTAAGTGTAAGAGACGCTAATGGTATTGCGTTAAAGCGACAAAAGTTTCACGCCCCAATAGTGCTTGATGGCCACTTTTGAATGGGGTGACATGAAAGATTAGCTTTTGCCGGATAATGTCGGGTGACCCAACACAACTTCTAGTAGTAAGGAGCCCTGCACTTGGCGAAGGGCTCAAGGCCACTCCTTTAAAGGAAGTGCGGCTATGTCAATTTTGGTAAGGTCTACCCCAACTTATGGATTGTGTCCGGATATAGCAGTTTAAATCGCTGCCCCCATCCATTAGGACTTGTGTAAATTGTAGTCCGCTGATTATAGGATCCAATATCGAGCAGTCCATCCTGTGTTTCAATACTTCGAATAGTCCGGTGGTCAAAAGTAATTGGTTTTAACATCCAATCTCGGGTTCTGGCTGGTGGACCGTATGACACGTGCTTTAGCGGGTGCCGATTATTGTTCCGTATTATCACATGAAGTGAGTTTATTGTTTTGACTTCTTGTGGGAAAGTCTTTGTTTTCGGGCGCTCTCCGGTGGGGTTCGTCGTCATCCTCGCTTGCTGGCCGAGCCCCTTGTGTTCGGGCGTCATCGGTCGGACTGTTTGAAGACCCAACAATCTCGGTGGGTGTGGTTTGCGTGCCTTCCGAGGTACTTGTGGATTTGACATATCCGATCCAAAATTTTGTTTGTTGATAGCTCGTCACTGTTGTCCTTAAGAGGCAGTGTTTTGTTGTTCGGCCCCGAGCTTTTGAATCCAGCGTTGACCGCCGTGTTCTTTGGGCTTTTTTCTTTATTTCAGCGTTGGTCCTTTCTGCGCCGTGATTTTTCGTTTCCATCTCTAATCTCGGATGTACTCGGGTCGCTGGTGCTGCATCTTGCTTGCCAGCTGTCTTCCCCCGCGCAAAAGCGGGTCATGAGGCTTGTTAGCGCGGCCATTGGTCTCGGCTTCTCTTGGCCGAGGTGTCTTGCGAGCCATTCGTCTCGGACATTATGCTTAAAAGCTGCTAAGGCTTCGGCGTCTGGATAGTCGACTATTTGGTTCTTTTTGGTAAGAAACCTATTCCAGAATTTGCACGCTGACTCTCCGGGCTGTTGAGTTATGTGACTTAAATCGTCTGCATCCGGAGGGCAGACATAAGTCCCTTGAAAATTTGCTCTAAACGCGTCTTCGAGCTCTTCCCAACTTCCAATAGTATTTTCTGGGAGGCTTTTGAGCCAATGCCGAGTTGGCCCTTTGAGCTTGAGGGGTAGATATTTTATGGCGTGGAGATCATCTCCTCTAGCCATGTGTATGTACAGATGTAATCCTCAATCCGACTCTGGGTCTGTTGTTCCGTCAGATGCCTCTATGTTTACGGGCTTGAATCCACGGAAATTCATGATCCAGCACCTCATCGGTGAAACATAGTGGGTGTGTGGCTACCAGATTTAGGCATGCCATTATCTTGAACATGCATGTTGTGTTGCTGGGGCCCTCTTTTTGGCCCATAAATGGACCTCGACCAGCCATCTGCTTTACGAGGATCGTGTGTCGGCTTGTGTGCAGGGCGCCGCTTGTCGCTTTGCCCGCCATCTCTGGTCATCTATCCGCCAGCGGCCTCTTTGATTTTTGACCGGGGGCTCTATGGCCTCCTCGTCAATTTCGCAGCAGTTTTGCGCTCGGTAGTTTCTTGTTTGGTGGCCATTGCCATATTTGTCCGCGGTCTTGAGTACTTTGCTCCACCTCATTCTGAGTATGTCTTCCGCTGTTTTGAGCTTCCGTTTTTCCTTCTTCAGACTTTTTGCAGTGGCGACAAGTCTTTTGTGAAGGTTCTTATGCTCCGGTGGTGTGTCCGGCGTGAGATCGTCTGGACTGTTGTTCTCGCCGGGCATGGATTGATTATCCGATTCGTCCTGTTCGGATGGTTGATTGGTTGCATGTTCGTTGCCCACTAGTTTGCCATGCTCTATTGCTGGGTCATTATGAGTGCTGTTTTTGTCGAGGCGGGACTTAGGGCGGCGCCTGCGTCGCCGTTTTGGTTGTTTGTCGGCGGAATTGTCCTCTGCCGCGTCCCGTTGTTCCTCGTTATCGCTTCCTTTTGGGGTGTCCACCATATATACATCATGAGTTGAGGTGGCCTTCCAGTGCTCGGTAGGCGCTGGTTCTTGGTAGTCTCCGGCATCGTCGTCCATACCGTCGATGTCCTCGGAGTCGTAGTCTAGCATGTCGGTTAGATCGTCGACAGTGGCTACAAAGTGGGTGGTGGGTGGGCTTTGAATTTCTTCGTCCGTCTGCGATCCCAACCATCCTCGACCGCATCCCGCCAGGCTCTCCGATAACGAGATGCTTTAGCGAATTCGGGATGTCACCAAAGGGTGAGTGCTGAAAGATGTCCGCGGCGGTGAACTCCATGATCGGCGCCCAATCGATTCGATTAGAAGCGCAGGAGGTTCTGGAGTTCTGCAAGGAGTTCGCCCTCTGAGTCACGAGCTTTATAAGGGACAAGGTCAGATTCGCTCCATCGCCGAGAAGTTGCAGCCCCGAGGCGGTGTCCAACCACCGTCCTCGACCGCGCTGGTCGGCTCCGAACTATGGGTCAGAGCGGATTCGTGTGCGGCCTCCAAGATACTGTCCGGTGGCAGAGCTAGATCATGCCCATCGTGACAGTGCGACACGCTCGGCTGTGGCTCGAGTCCATCGAAGATCAAGTCTCCGCGGATGTCATCCGTGAAGTTTAGGCTTCTGAATCTGACCTGATGGCCAGGGGCGTAGCTTTTGATCTGCTCCAGATGGCCAAGTGAATTGGCCCGCAGTGCAAAGCCGCCGAACACGAAGATCTGTCCGGGGAGAAAATTCTCACCCGACTGCGTTGTTGTTGATTGAAGAGGCCATCGTTTATCGGCGACGACTACGCAGGAACTCTCGATGAAAGCACCAATGTCGTGTCAAAACTAGCGGATCTCGGTAGGGGTCCCGAACTTTGGCGCCTAGGCGGATGGTAACAGGAGACAAGGGACACGACAGTTTTACCTGTGTTCGGCCCTCTCGATGGAGGTAAAACCCTACTCCTGCTTGATTGATATTGATGATATGGGTGGTACAAGAGTGGATCTACCATGAGATCAAGGAGGCTAAACCCAAAAAGCTAGCCCATGGTATGATTGTTGTAATGGTTGTTCGTCCTACGGACTAAAACCCTCCGGTTTATATAGACACCAGAGAGGGCTAGGGTTACACAGAGTCGGTTACTATGGTAGGAGATCTACATATCCGTATCGCCAAGCTTCCCTTCCACGCCAAGGAAAGTCCCATCCGGACACGGGACGAAGTCTTCAATCTTGTATCTTCATAGTCTTCGAGTCCGGCCGACGATGACAGTCCGGCTATCCGGACACCCCCTAGTCCAGGACTCCCTCACCGGCGCTTAGGCTGTTTCTTGGAGGGGTCATCCTCCGTTGTTCCATCGCCATTCCCATCATTTGGGATGTCCACCATGTAAATGTCGTATGACGAGGTGTCCTTCCAAAGGCCCTCAGAGGCGCTGGTTCTTGGTCGCTCTCGCATCGCCGTCTGCATCGCTGATGTCTTCGAGTCGGGTCGAGCATGTCGGTTAAGTCATCGGCTACTAAGTGGGTGGTGGGTGGGCTTTGAATTTCTTTGTTGTCCGCATCCCAACCGTCCTGACCATAATCCAGCCAGGGCTCTCCTGATAAAGAGAGAAACTTTAGCGAATTCAGGATGTCGCCAAAGGGCGGGTGCTGAAAGATGTCTGCAGTGGTGAACTCCAAGATCGGCGCCCAATCGGATTCGATTGGCAGGGGCGCGGAAGGTTCGGAGTCCGGAGAGGAGTCCGGCACCTTGGAGTCTCGAGCTTCGCAAAGGACAGGGTTGGTGTTTGGCTCAATCGCCATAGAGATAGCAGCCCCCGAGGCGGTGTCCAGCCACCCATCCTCGATCGGCGCAGTTGGCTCCGAGCTAAAGTTCGGAGCGGACTCTGGTGCGGCCTCCAGGGCACGGTTCGGCGGTAGAGCTAGATCATGCCCATCGTGACAGTGCGGCGCGCTTGGCTGTGGCTCGAACCCGTCGAAGATCTAATCTCGGCGGGCGTCCGCCGTGTAGTTTAAACTTCCAAATCTGACCTGATGGCCAGGGGCGTAGGTTTCAATCTGCTCCCGATGGGCAAGCGAATTGGCCCATAGTGCAAAGCCGCCGAATACAAAGATCTGTCCGGGGAGAAAAGTCTCACCCTGGACCGCATCGTTGTTGATGATCGAAGAAGCCATCGGGCCTAAAGATGATGACATAGAGGAACTCTCAATGAAAGTACCAATGTCGGTGTCAAAACCGCGGATCTCGGTAGGGGGTCCCGAATCAAGGCCTAGGTGGATGGTAGCAGGAGACAAGGACACGATGTTTTTACCTGTGTTTGGGCCCTCTCGATGGAGGTAAAACCCTACCCCGCTTGATTGATATTGATGATATGGGTAGTACAAGAGTAGATCTACCACGAGATAAGAGAGGCTAAACCCTAGAAGCTAGCCTATGGTATGATTGTTGTTCGCCCCACGGACTAAAACCCTCCGGTTTATATAAGCATCAAGAGGGTTAGGTTACATAGAGTCGGTTACAATGGTAGGAGATCTACATATCCAGATCGCCAAGCTTGCCTTCCACGCCAAGGAAAGTCCCATCCGACACGGACGAAGTCTTCAATCTTGTATCTTCATAGTCCAGAATCCGCCAAGATGATAGTCTCGCCATCCGGACACCCCCTAGTCTGGGACTCCCTCACCTGGCCTGGACCATTGCCCCCTTTTCTACTAGTGCACCCCTCTCCCACACACACACACTCGATGTCTCTTCCAAATAGTCTGCTCCCCCAGCCTGCACCCGTGCTATCCCGCTACTACACATGTCACACCATTCCCCTTCCCTTATACTAGGTTTACATCATCGGTGGTCTCTACTCCACATACATCTCTCCCTCTCACACACAAACGCTGCACAAACACACACAAACACGCACAAACACCCATTTATCCGATCCTCATCTCTCCCCATGTTCGCATGTGTATCTCACACACTCACTCTCTAATTATGTATATGTGTCTCCATGTTACACAACACAAAGCCCCATGTACATGTCTCTCTCTATCCTCCACACACATAGACACAAAGAACCTGTTATCATTGCCTCAGTCTCTAACATATCACACACACTCTCTCTCTCTCTCTCTCTCGCAAACACGCTCATCAAGGGTTTCCCTGTGAATAACTTACCGTCTATTCATCAATAGTCGTGGCAGTACAGCGAACACGAGACGTGAAAAAGAATAAATCTACATGTGCTTAGACCACCTAGTATGGCTACTAGGACTAGAGCAAGCCAAAAAGCGCCGCCGTCACCCCCTCCTTGTCAGCGACGGGAAAATCTTTGTTTTACACAGTCGAGAAGTCATTGTGCTAAGGCACCACATGCCGAGGCATTGAATAGAATGTAGATGCTAGTTTACGGAAGCAAGTATCGATAATACGTTTGTATCTCCATACTTATATTTCTTCTCTTATAAAAAAACCGAGGTGGTGATGATGGTACGTGTGCCATCTTGCAATATAGACCGTCCGATCTATATCTGATGGATGGAAATTAAACTAAAAGATACCCGCACCCCTCTCCACATTTGCAGACAGGGCCTTCCCTCATTCATCCCTATCTACAACAAACCTCATTGTTGAGCAATTAAGAAAGGAAGCCTGAACAACTGGCTCAGGGTGGCCGCCGCGTCGTCAATCCCCATGCCTCCGCCACCACCACCAACCACCACCACACCCCTCCTCTTCACCTTATCTCATATTTCTCGAGATATCATTAGTTTTTACACATGGATTACTCCCGCAAGGGTCAATCACAACAAGTGTTTTATAAAAAAATGCATCTTGATGTTCCGTGCAATGCACGGATCTTGCTATTACTCCTACACAAGACTAAGTTGGTGATGTGGTGTGTCCGCCATCCGTCAGATTCGACCATTAGATCTACATCTAAGGATTGTGAGGTAAGTTGTTGCTTTTCTCACCAACATCCCACTTGTCTACCAATTTGCCAAAAAACCCATAATTAGTATCTTAAAACCAACCACATCCCTCCCTTGACCTCACCAAAGCAGCCCAAAGAATATATTCTAATTGAAACATATGTATATCAAAATTAGAGTGTTTTGTACCAAGTTTGTGAATAAGTATTATTCTAATTATGATTCGTTGCAACGGACATGAACATTGCTAGTATTTCCAACCATGCATTTTTTCCTAGTATTCCATAGTTTCGATTTTTCCATCAAGATATTAGTCACTCATGGTTGATATTTACTTTCAATCATGTACACATATGCACTATGTAACTAGCCTTGCTTATTGGCTTCCAAAGCTTAACTTTCACTCCTACTTACAATATGTAGTATTTAACAAAAAACTACCACTTTCAACCAGCCCCAGGAAGAATCTATTGTACAAAAAATAGCAAAAACATACCCAAAATTTCTTAATCCACGCCAAAAACTACTACCTAGTACTCCTACCGATTAGGTTTGTTTAAACCCATTTATGATGTGGTTGGCCCACACGTCTGTCGGACGAGCAGCTTAAGCCAACACATTTTGTTTGACCGTTGACACGAGGGACCCACATCTGACCTTTTATCATGTTATTCCCCCTCAAATCATAATTTTTTCTGAACATTACTTCAAACAGTACTGATGCGTGTTCGTCGGTGGCGCCGGTGATGAGCGAGTTGGCCGTCGCTTAGCCGGACGGGCCGAACGCCGCGCTGGCCTCTGCATGGGTTGGCAGGTTGGCCCGAGCGTGACTCACGAGTGAGCAAGCTGCCGCTACCGACTTCGCCGAGCCAGATGGTCTGGCTCGAGGCCGCATCGCGCGAAAGCAAGCAGCCAGGTCTGCTGCGTGCCAATCTAGCTAGCAAACCCTGCAGACAAGCGGTACCGGACGGAGCTATCTTGGCTAGCTAGCGTCATGAGCGCCGGACGGAGCGGGCATCCGGCTGCCGCAACATGGGCTCCGACCACGGTGGCGATTTTGACTCGCTACGGGCGGCGTAGCTGCGTCCCATGGCCGAGGATGACTAGGTGGATGGGCCGGAGGTAGGAGGTCACTCGAGCATTTTTGTTGGTAAGAGCATGTACAATGGTTGATAAGGTAGTCTTATCCTAAGTCTGTCACGTATGCAAGTGGTAGTAGTTTCTTGGCATTTTAGTGGTTTCTTGCATTATTAGGGGTTTCTTGTAAGGAACAATGTACGTACTACTAGCGACAAAAGGTGATTCTAGGTTGCGTTGTACTCCAACGAGTACTACTAGTGGTCGCGGGAGTGTATACCTCATTTTGTGGGTTCGATCCCGGCCGAATGCACGGTGGCCTTTTTTTTAAAAATAGTACTACTACACTTCGTTGCGAGCCATATTTTACACGGGTAGTTTGAGTTTTGAAGTCGAACGAACGTGCGGCCCCACAATTTGGGTGTACTGGACAACCTAGCCACGTGAACGGGTTTTCCTTCCCAGCATCCCGTGGCTCGCGTGCTCGCCCTAGCCGCACCTCGCTTGCAGCTTCCTCATCAGCTAGTAGCATATTTAAACTAGCGCCTCCCAATTAAGCCCGAGGAGCCGGAAAAGCCTGGCGGGGCATTGGGAATCGGCAATATGCTCCGTGACGAAGTGCTCTACTACTACTCTGTAGCTTGTGGCGTTGCACGCATGGAAGTCACTCCATTATCGGCTCTACCATAAAAGAAATTCCTCTTGACGTGTTTTTTTAAACGGAGGCAAAAGGTTTGCTTCATCTCATTCATAAAGAAGGAACTACTAACAAAGTTCGACGAGATCCATTGCACCTCCACAAATGGAAGCGAAAAGCCTAGTCTCATCAGATCGATAACTCAAATGTTCTCGCCTCAAAGAACTCGTCACGATAAATAGGCTGCTAGTGTGTGCGTGAGAGGAGCGGCTGAGTAGGCCAACTACTCCTACGTGAGAGGAGCGGATGAATATAGCACCAAGAGTACCCACTAGGCCACTACGCAGGTGTACTTCCCCTACATTGATAGTACAGCGATGGTTCTAGAGAACAATAGTACCGCTCCACTTCCAACCGTAGCTCCTTGGCCCCGAGATTCAAGAGTTCAAAACTGGTGCACTATACTAGACTAGACTAGAAGTACAAAGACATCGCACTACTAGTTGAGAAAAGTAGTATCGGCATCGCCATAAAGATGAGTATCGCACTCTCCGTCACATAATGTAAGACGTTTTTGACACTAGTTAGCGGTACAAAAATGGCAAAAACATACCCAAAATTTCTTAATCCACGCCAAAAACTACTACCTAGTGCCAAAAATTTCTTACTAGTGCTATTATTTACAGTATAATGCAATCCCATAACATTCCATAATGCTAGTACTAGTAGTAAATAATAGCGTCACCCCTTCGCTGAGGAACAGTCTACAGTAGGAAGGGACGAGGCCCTGCGGTTACTATGCTCTTATCTCCTCCTCGCCAGCTCCCCTCCACCCGAAGAGAAGGTAGTTCGTCGCTGCTCCCATGGATTCGCCAGGCGGTTCTCCTCCTCGTCGGGGATGGGAGACCTTGGATGATGACCCTCTAGGAGAAATCGCACGCCGCTCCAACGTCCTCACCGCCGCAAGACTCGGTGCTTCCTGCACCAACTTTTTCAAGGCGCTGCTTAAACAGGCTTGGGAAAAGGCCATGCTTGTTGGTCTTCCATGTGTCCTCGAGGAGAAGGTTCTTCTATGGGAAAATCCTTCGAATAGTCCACCGCTCCCTGGCCATGGTTGCACGTTGACTCCGCTAGAGTTGCCGATGTTGAGATGTCGGAGTAATGGGCCATGGGTAGGCTGACCCAGGACCCAAGATCTTTCAAGACATCGGGGCAGGCCGCGCCCCTCAGCCGAGTCCCAGCTGGCGACCTTCGAGAAGGCCGAGTCCCAGCAGGTGACCTTCGAGAAGGCCGAGTCCCAGCTGATGACCTTCGAAGAAGCAGAGTCCTTAGATGGCGACTCTGAAACAAGCCGACTCCGGGCTTGCGACCTCTCAAGGGGCCGACTATGAGAGTCGGCCCACGACCTTGCACGAAGACCGATGCGAGGTACAGCCCCATCGTGGCTGTCCCCTCGGACCCACGGGAGGAAGGCATGGCTATAGTGAGCCGCGTCGCCAGGAGATCTCCGGTGAGGCGCGGCACTGTTGCCATGCCTCCCTTAACCTTAGCCACAAAGGCGCAAGGCACTGCAGGCCCACGACGCGCACAGACGCCTGTAGAGATCGCCGGCCCCTCGCTGAGATAGAAGAAGACGGCCGGAGAGTTGAAGACGGCTCGCGGAGCCGCCTTCCAGAGTCGGCCGCCTCCGGCCAGGCCCCACAAGCCATAAACCGATTGACGGGAGGGCGACAATGATCGCCGATGCATGCAGCACTGTTCCTCACGACCCCATGACCGAGCTCTGCCATCAGAGCGCTGCAGACAGCTCGCTGCTCATGTCCGGGACCGCCAGTCAAGGGGCCCTGTGGCCTTGCGCAGGAGGACGGCCGAAGAGAGATCGACGATCAGGGGCCACGCCACAGATTATTGCCAGATTTCGGGTAGGCCTATATAAACCCCCGGGCACCCATGCAAAGGGTTCGCCCCGACAAGTTTAGACACATAGCAAGAGGGAAAGAGCTAGCCTTGCTCCCCGCCCCCAAACAGCTCGAGGAGCACCGCTGTACTATCACCCCATAGTGATCATGCGAGACCC